>APFE031226895.1:35037-53223 GCA_000404065.3 Pinus taeda
TGAACAGTGTCCCAAGACACAAGAAGAGGAAGAGGACATGTCCCGTGTTCCATATGCAAGTGCAGTCGGTAGCTTGATGTATGCCATGGTCTGTATTAGACCAGACATTGCACATGCAGTGGGAGTATTGAGCAGGTTTATGTCCAAACCAGGGAAGGAGCACTAGACAGCAGTGAAGCGGGTTTTCAGGTATTTGCGTGGCACTAGTGATTATGGTTTGTGCTACCAAGGAAGACCAGGATTGGACAGAGTGTTGGATATCTGTGGCTTTGTGATGCAGACTGGGCTGGAGATCTGGATCAGAGAAGATCTACAAGTGGGTATGTGTTTAACCTATTTGGAGGTGCAGTCAGTTGGATGAGTAAGAAACAATCTGTAGTGGCACTATCAACTACAAATGCAGAATACATGGCAGCCACTCATGCAAGCAAGGAAGCAGTTTGGTTGCAGAGATTGTGTTAAAGTATGGAGTTAGTACAGGGAGCTATAAGGATAGACTGTGACAGCCAAAGTGCAATTTTCTTGGCAAAGAACCCTGCTTATCATTCAAAGACAAAGCACATTGATGTTCAGTATCACTTTATGAAGGATATGATAGAAGACAAAAAGGTGTTGCTGGTAAAGGTGGGCACTTTGAAGAATATTGCAGATGCATTGACAAAATCTATGAGCTCTGAGAAGTTCTCTTGGTGTAGAGAAACAATGGGCATTTTCAGGGCTAGAAAAATGACTAAGCTCTCCTATGGCCACTTGTGGAAAGAAAACAAAAAGTGGGAGATTGTTGGGTTGTGTCATATTCTTTTCATGACTAACCTACGTAATAAACCGGGGGTTAGAGGGGGGGCGGAGCCCCCCCTTCGTTGCATCCGATTGCACAGTGGGGGGGTCACAGGGGGGGCGGTAGCCCCCCCTATCTGGGGGGTTTGAGGGGGCGGATAGCCCCCCTCTACGGGGGTCCGGGGCAACGCCCCGGGAAAGTTTTTTTGGACCCTATAATTAGGTTGGGCGAACCTACCTATGGTTTTTGTGTCCATGGTTTTGGACGCGATGGTTTTCGGTCCATGGTATTGGATGCTTCGACATGTATAAATATGTATTGTAACATTGAAAGGAATATAATGAAAAATCAAGCTGGTAGTCCCGGTTTTGGGATCCAGGGGAAAATCTCTGTGCATATGTGTTTTATGTGTTATGCTCTCACATTGTTTATTTTCTTTGTTTTAGAATTCGTTGTAGGTAATTTCTGTACAAGGTTAAAACCTACATATATTTGAGCAAGTGAATGCATTGTTAGATATATCCAAGAATAAGAATCACAAAAAAGGACTCCCATGACATACCACCCATTTCTTGAATTTTACATGCTAATTCAAAATGCCATGAGATGATCATTTCTTCTACCGGAATTGCAGGCACCAGAATTGATAGGTACCGTCAAGTTTCATCGAACAAATACCTCTTTAATTTCTGGAATCAATCCCACAGTTTTCAAGATCCTCTGTTGAAGTTCTCGCAAGCTAAAGGTTATCGCTGATAAGGCACCCGGCGAAATTCAAATAGTTAATATGAAAAAGGGGGATACAAGTGTAATACATGCATATGCATATGAGGTCACAGTTGGCACACTACATGATCCATCCTCGCCCCAAGTAAAGATAATAATATAAATTTAATCTTCGGTGTTGTCAGCTATAATACGCCTAATGTAATGTAAAAATAATAATTTAAATTTAATGTTCGACATTGAGAAATCCTGATCTATACTCACTAAAATATAATCCAAATTATGCATCTACAAAATACTTTAATTTTGTCTATTATTACTCTCTTTATGGAACTTTTGACTACCTGAGCTGTTAGCTTGTTACATGCTCTAGGGAATTTGGTTCATGACAATTTGGATTGACTCTAATTTCTTACAATGCCACGATCTAGGAAATTGTGGATCAAAATTTGGACTGACGCTAATTTTTTACTCTGTCATGGCTTTAATGGTGGACAGGTTGTGTAAATAGTTTAGACTTTATTGTGCACAATCTTTACATTTTAGTGGTTGGTTCTCATATAGTTCAACTGATTTAGAGATATATTGGGCCTGTAATGCGGGTGCAAATACCAGATATTTTGCTTGTAAAACATTTTGTAATAGGTGATACTGAGCTTACACCCCAGGTCTTTGACATTGGACATCTAAAATGTAATAACTCGTTTTTGGGATAAGATGGGTTTAAAAAATATAAAAACAAAGAAAAGGCAAAAAAAAGGCCATAAAAGGGTGTTGTTTCAGCATATAAGTAAAATAGATTATATTTACCTTTAATTTTCTATAATTTCATCATTTTTTTCGGATAAATTTGTCATCAGCTAGAGTTTTATATTTGAATGTTGGTTGAGATGTGGCTTATTAATGGTAAGTGACCCTGAGGTTTTCATTCAGAAAATGGATAGGGTTTCAACGTTGGTAGATGTTGTTGATTAAATGGAGGAGTTTCCACAACATAATAATAATCTCTATATCAAGCTCGTGTTTATCTTCTTCAACTTGAGGTCCTTGTACTCAAACTACCCCGAATTTCTTAACGAGGTTTGTTGCTTAGTCCAGAATTAAAGACAGGCAAGCAAACACTACCATCGCGTTGATTCCGTCAAGTGAAAACAAAAAATAATTATCTGTAAGTGGCACATAAGGCTTGTAATGGCATCATGTGACATGTACAGTCCTTGAGGCGGTGCACTTGGGATCTGCAAGTTGAACATAAAATACCAAAATACATCAGATAAATACAAAAATGAGAGCAATTAGACACCACATCTAGCATAAATCCTTTTTGTATTAAGTGGCATACAACTGCCTATGATTGTCTTCCCCAAAACTTTATGGATCCTCTTTTGTTTATCACAGAGAAATGTCACATGTTCCATTAAATCTCCTTTTGTACACAAGTTTCAATGGTTTTGTGTGATCATATCTCATTTTTGGATTGCTTGTAATCTCTTTTAGGTATGAATGTAATTGCTGAGGAAGAGAATTGCTTTTGATATCCTCTGTGTTAGAAATTCAGGTGGACATGAGGACAAGAGAAGGGAAGGCGCTGAACATCCACATGTTCTGTTGTAGAAGCCCGGGTTACTTCTATCCACAATCAGGGTTCTGGATGTACTTCGTCGTGCACTCTAACTTTGTTGTTTTACACAAGTCATGAGCAATCCATATGGGGCGATGTTACAGCCGAGCAAATCAAAACCTTGTTGCTGGATACTAAAGGATATCAAGGCGGATTTTGGCAAAAGAGAGTAGATGCACTTCTTCAACTTCATTTTCGGGTGAAAACCGTAATATTCCTTCACTCAGGTTACATGTCATAATCCATTTGATTCCCATAATGTTAGATTTTCCGAGGGGCCGCTGTTATACAAGATTCCAAGAAGGTTAGATTTAACTTTTGGGATTTCAAACAATTTTAAATTTTTTGTTTTTATTTTTGAATTTTGGTCATCCAAGTTATTGCATTGTTTTAGAGATCCTATAAAGTGTTGTGAGACTGATAACAACGATCGTTCTGCTATATTTAAATATTTATGTAAAGTTCCACCGAAACAACGCAAAACAAGTGGGCCCAGGTTCTCAACCCCGACAGGGACTACTGCTACGACAGTGGCTCCCTTGTTATTCTTTAGTATCTCCTTTCACTTTCAAGTTAATGATATAGATTTAGCATAGATGCTTATGATTTCTTCAGCTTTAATACAGAACATTACTTTAACATTGATGTTTCCTTTGGCTTTAATATATATGATTCTTACTATTTCAACTCTAATAAAAGCCACTTCTTTAGCTTCGATGCTTCCTTTAGCATTAGTATAGATGTGTCTTACTCCTTCAACTTTGATAAGGAATAGTGCTTTCACTTTGATTCTTCCTCAGTAGATGCTAGATATTTATTTGGATTTGGATTTGAAGAAATAAGTGCCATCCCTACTACCCAAATAGATGTTGCTCCAACTGACCATGTTATTAGTTATTAATCTAAAAGGGGATGTTAGATATTGGAGGGTGAGAAACTAGGAAAATTAATAGGTCCTTTGATTTTTGTATATGTATATATTACATTGTGTCTCAAATTCTATTATAAATACTTTTTTTTTTGGATTTCATACCTTAATTTCTATGGTCTTTTCCCTTTTTGTTGTTTTCTTTGCCTCTAATATTGATATCGTTGGAGCTTTTATCTCTATTGTTTCTTATCATGGAATTAGTTGGTGGTAAAGAAGATATTTGGGTCATTGTTAGGTTTGGTAGTGGCTCTTATGATTAATTTCACTATGCTTCTTGCTCCACACATATTCTACATAGTGATTGATTCTTTAGCATTAGCCTTGGTCAATTGATAGTTTCAAATACCATGCTTTATTAATTGAATTTTATGGTTTTGCGTTGCTAATGTTCATTACGTGAACAATCTAATAGGGTAAAGAATAAAACAATGGAATTCAAATATTACATTCATTGGCAAGAGAAGTGGTTTCAAATTAGAAACATTAAAATTGTTAGAAGAAGTGGCTAGAATTAATATATAAGGAAGAGAATGAGCCAATTAGAACATTACAAAGACAAGCAATTTAGTCAATATTGGGTTTTGTTCCATTCCAAAGTAGCTTCCAGGTAGTCTTTGATTCACTTGAAAGCATAAAACACATAATGTCTCTATCAATGTTATCAAAACCAAACCATTGACCAAAATGGTAGACCCCCTGAACTAGAGATTGGTCTGAATCGGTAAAAAAACTGGACAAAAAACTAGTCGACCAAAAAATACATAAAATATTCAAATGTTAAAGAAAACATATGTATTCCATATGAATCCAAAGTATCTATACATAAATTAAAATAAATAAATAAATAATCTTATTTATATAGCACATAAAGGTGCATATAACCAAAATGGCATTAACTACAATCCATTTCTAAACCAAAAGTACATTAAAAAATAGGATCTAGATGCCCTCTAGAATCCCTAAAAAACATGGAACAACACATACTTACATATCATCAAAATCATTGTCTATATTGGGATCTTCATTATCAATATCACCCTCCAAGCATTAAAATAAGATAGAATCAACTTAACATGTTGAGTCAAGATTTTTTTGAGTGATGGACACATTTTTACTAGGCTCAAGACAAAAAGGGTCAATAATCAATGCTACTAACATCAATGTACATAGAGATCTTGGTTCTCTTGACTAAATGCTAGTTCTGCGTCCTCATACATGAAAAACTCCAATGAAAATATTGCAATCCCCCCAATCTTGAAATCCTGAAAACTATTAAGTTTATTTCATTTTGAGTGGGATCTAAAATTCTACTTTCTCCACATGAAATCTAATGAGGTTGGAAAAACTCTCAAACATCACGGAATAAACAATGGTAATGTTAAAAAATAACGTAAAAGTGGCATTCTTATCTTTAATGTTACTTTTACTCTAAGAATTTAACATTACAATAATTGCATAGCAAGAGTAAGGCATTGGGTTGAATATTAGGTTGCCCTACTCAATTTTTATTTTTATTTTTTTTAATTGTATTTTCGACATCCTTGTTTATATTATATAGAACCAATCACTTCGGTATAAAACCAGTCATTTTAGTATCAATCAATCACTTTTTATTTCCAAACCTCTAACTAGACCAATTAGTCAAACTGGTCAAACCAACTAGTTCCATTAAGAATTAATAACATTGGTATCTATATTCTATATACTCTTAAAAATGTTGAAAACCACAAAATCCCCATGATTCCATCATCTAACCCCTATTTTGCATTTCTCAAAATACCAAAGCTACAAATGTATGCTTCATGTGCCAAATCCCTTTTTTCTTTTTTCTTGCTTTACGATGTTTTATTAATTTGATTATATCCAATCCCAAACATGGTGACAAGTGTATATAATATAAATGTGATTTGAGATTTCTCAAAATACCAAAGCTATAAATGTATGCTTCATGTGCGAAATCCTTTTTTTTTTTCTGGCTTTAGGATGTTTTATTATTTTGATTATATTCATTCCCAAACATGGTGACAAGTGTATATAATATAATATAAATGTGATTTGAGATAAGTACTAAGAGATGATGAGTTAAGATCTTTGATTGCTCGGTGGCGTAAGATGATATCAAGTTGCAAAATTTCATAGGGAGAGTTGTGATGAAAGCAAACACGTAATACATGTATTGGTTACTTTGTCTTCCATACCATTCAAAGAAATTAAAAGTGCATTATGGTTTAAGTTAATTTTGATTTTATAAGGTAAAAGAATTGTTAAACATTAATTTTATATACAAATCCTTTGCATAAAGTAAGTTAAGTTAAAGTCTGATGTATATCATTTTTTATTATTTCCTTTTTGTGGTTTTTCTAATTCCCTTTAAATCATACTTTTTTCTTATCTCATGATTCTTCTTACGAAAGAAAACATATTTAAAAAGTTAGATAATTTAACCATAGTTCCCTTTCCACATATTTTTTTTTTCAGAAGAAAAAAAGCGAGATATATTATATTGAGATCATATAATTACAAAAATGATACTCATCTGGAGTACATATATCCTCTGTAATACATATATGCATGTGAGTATAGAGATCATATTCCTGAGTATGATGAGACATATCAGTGTGTATCTTGTGAAGATGGTGACCATAAGAAATGTATGATCATATAATAATACGAATACATTTACTGTGTAAAAAACATTATATTCCATATATATTGTGCCATTCAGTCATGATGTTGTCCAATATGGTGGATGGCGACATGGCAGAGTCATTAAAAACATGGTCATTCCGCCATTTCCATACCGACCATAAGAATATGAGGATGAGAAATCTTCTGTTCCCTTGCTGATTGCTCCACCAAATGAGTGCTGCACTAGGTGAATCAAAATCTGTCAGTATAAAATCAAATAAATTTGACAGAACATACCAGATCTGCTGAATGACTGGGCATTTGATAAACATGTGTAAGTTGGATTCTTCATCGGCTTTGCATATTGTGCACCTGTTGGGACCATGCCAAAATCTCTTCCTGAGGTTGTCCCATGTTAAATTCTTGTTGTAGAAGACGAGCCAGGCAAAATATATAATCTTTGGTGGGCATTTTGCCTTCCAAAATCTATAAGGGAAAGGTGGAAGAGTATATGGAGCTCTGCTGCAATTCATAAATCTATATATATCTTGAACCGAGACAGGTCTACGGAAGTTGCTAATGGTCCATAAAAGAAGGTCGCGGTCTCCATGTCGCTGAATACCACTCATGGATAATTGATCAATGGTCGATTTCCATCTACCATCCCAGTAGGCCTGTAGGTGTAGATCATAACCATCCTTCCAAACAGGTGAATTCCCGTGCCAATCTTTAATGAGCTTATCCCATGTAAATATCCCTTTATGCTGAAACTGAGTGATGAGTCCATGAGGAATAGTGTGTTCAGATTTGATTCCAGTCAATGGATCAATGCCAATAAGGATATTGCTGCCATTGTGAAACCTCCATCTCAAACGGGAGATAAAAAAAGATTCGATTTTCCTCATGCTAAGCCATATAGGGGAGCCGCTCCTGGGACCAATTGTGCCTTTCCTTAACCAATATTCAATTGGTTTTCCTTTCATGTATCTGTAACGGATGATATTGCTCCATGGTGTGCAACCGAAAATTCCCCTCCATAAAGATCTACATATGAGCGCGCGTCCAAAAAGACGGAGATCCAAAATGCCCCATCCACCCTGCTGTTTTGGAATAGAGATGTGTTTCAACTGTGCAAGGTGAATCTTATGATGAGTAGATGTGTTTCCCCATATGAAGGCAGCAGTGATCTGATTGATACGCCTGATGATGCAGGAGGGGAGGAAAAAAAGATGAGCCCAATATACAGATAAATGTGTAAGGACCGCTTTTGTTAGAGTTACCCTGCCTGCCAGAGATAGGACACGGAATTCCCATGAGGATATTCGCTTATAATATCTCAATAAAAGCCAGTCCCAGTCTGATATTGTATATTTGTGAGGCTTGAGTTGATAACCAAGATAGGAAATGCCGCTGCAGATGGGTTGCGATTGGATCCCGAACATATCTGAAATATCCTGTATCAGTGCCGAGGGACCTCCATGGTAGTACAAAGTGGATTTATGCTTGTTAATATGTAAGCCCGTAGCTTTCTGGAAATTGATAATAATGTTGAAGATACACGACCAAGAAGCGCGATGAAGTAAAGCGCAGATAAGAACGTCATCCACAAATAGATTGTGGGACAAAGATATATGACGGCTGATATTAATGGGGAAACATCTCAGATCATCCACCGCTTTGTTGATGTGTAAACTAAGCGAGTTCATGGCCAGTATAAAAATGATTGGAGCAAGAGGGCATCCCTGTCTGAGACCCCTTTCTGCATGAAAGAAAGGGGAGGGGATCCCATTTATATTTATAGCATATTTGACCCCCTCAATGCATGACATGATCCATGAAATCATTTCCACACGAAGACCGATTTTTTCCAGAAGACAGCGAATGAAGCCCCAGTCCAGACAGTCGTATGCCTTTTGTAAATCAATTTTTAATACGGCGCCAGCAATGTTCTTGGATACCATCGAGTAAATGAATTCTTGTGTGGAAGCAACCGCATCAAGAATGTTCCTTCCTTTCAGGAAAGCATGCTGATCACCTGTTAAATGGGAGGCCAGGGTGCCTTTGATGCGTTCCGCTATAATCTTGGAAATAATTTTGAATGAAATGTTGCAAAGAGATATTGGTCTGTAATCAAAGAAAGATTCAGCATCTTGCTTCTTTGGAATGAGGGCAATAATGGTGGATGATGTGTGTGGGTGAATGAATCCATTGATTCGAGAGGCCTCAATCATACTGATAAGGTCGGATTTAATCAAATCGAAGAAATGCAAGAAAAATTCTATGGTCCAACCATCTGGTCCGGGACATTTGTCCTTGCTAAATGCTTTGAGAATGCAAAGGAGCTCCTCCTCGTTGATCGGCTGGTAAATGGCATCATTTGAGGATGCATCGAACATGAGAGGATAATGTTCTATGCCCCATAATATGTCCCTAATGGCGCTTCCCGGACCCCGACTGTATTGATTCCTGAAATGCGAGAGAGCAGCATATGTGATATCCTGTTGGGTGGTGAAGAATCCACCCATGCCATCTTGAATTTTCCATATGGAATTGATCTCCCGCCTGTGATTAGCATATCTATGGAAGAACTTTGTGTTCCGATCCCCCAGTCCGAGCCAAAGAGCGCGACTCTTGAGTCGCCATGAGGATTCTTCGTGTTCCAAAATCTTGTTTTTTTGACGATTCAGGTCAGCAATCAATAATTTTTTATGGAGCGATAGAGTGTTCGGATCGCGGGTGGAACATATGAGGTCCAATTCAGATTGAATCCTGATCAAGGCCGCACGGTCGAGGCGTCTTTTTTCTCGCTGCCATGCCATAACCTTGCAGCGTACATAATTCATACGAACACGGAGGGAGGATCCCTTGGGTGAAGAAGCGGATTCTTGCCAAGCAGAAGAAACCATGAGATTGAAGCCCGGATCATTAATAAATGTATGGTCAAACTTGAAAGGATAGCACCCACGAATGATGTGCTGATGCCAGTGAATGAAAATCGGCCTGTGATCAGATATGGAGTCATTACCAATGGTGAAGACAGGCATACCCATGGATTCTATGATATCTGACTGTATGATGACTCGGTCGAGTCGCTTTGCAATATATGCTTCGTTTGTCCGACCATTCTGCCATGTGAAATTCAATGGAGAGGGGGCAATGTCGATGAGATTCCATATCATCAGTTGAGAGCGGAGGAAGTCGGCGATGGGATCCATCTTTCTGCCACCACCCCATACTTCGTCAGGACAGAGGGTGAAATTCATATCACCAATAAGCATCAAATGGTGTAGCCCACACAGGTCTGAGGAGAAGAATTTTTCCCAGAATGGATAGCGATTCATATACGGGGCATATATGTTAAGGATATGAATGGGGAGCCGCTGACCATGAAAAGAGACCGATAACAGAATGCCTGCAAAACATTTATAGGCATATGCACGAATCCATAATGGATTCCATACTGCAACTAGACCACCAAAATGTCCAATTGCGTCAAGAGCTACAATGTACCATGAGGGAAACATCTTCCTGAAATAAGAGATGGAGGTAAACCTGTCATGCATGGATTCCTGAATTAATACCAATTTGGGCCGAGCGGATCTGAGTAAATGTTTGAGCGCAAGGAATTTTGGGCCAGCGCCTAGCCCGCGGATGTTCAAGGAAAGAATGTCCATCATGATGCAGAAGGGCCAGCCATATCTGCTCTAAGAGGCTGAGAAGGAGGGGATGACATGTCGAGAATCGGGATATCGACCAAATTGGAAGTGCGAGACCCATGGACAGGAGGAGTGGATCTACCTCTGAAATGGCGAGAACCTCCCCTGGTGGTCTTACGGACCGTGATATTCCTACCTGACACAGGACTGATCGTGGGAGATGATTGGTGAAGGGGTTTATGTACAGTGATTGGTTCGAGGTCCATGTAGCGATGGTGCAAGAGCGAGTCTATATCACAGTCAAATTGGTTAACAGGTGAGGATACGGGGGAGTTGACAGGTGTGGTAGAATTAATGGGTCCCTTACCACGGACGATTGGGGGAGATACTCGATGTGGGGAGGAAGAGGAGACGAAAATAGGTAGGGGGCCCTTGTGAATATTGCCATCTCCGCCCTCTCGGATCCCATCTGCTCCCTTTCCACATATTATTGATTCTAGTGAAGAAAAAATAAAAAATGTTCTTAGTATTATGAACATCATCAAGTAAAATGTCCAAATGAAATCATAATAATTGTTGAATGGTATTAAATATCTACTTCGGAAAAAATTACTTTTTTAAAATATCTAAAACATTTAAATTATAATACAAATTATATAAATAATTATTTATATAATAAATAAAAAATATTTTTTATATTTATCGGATATAACACATTCTATATAAATCAACTTCATATAAATATTAAATCAATTATATAAAACTAATAATACTATAAAGTTGATTTTTTATATATAATAAAATTTCTACACATTGGCAAGAGGGACGGGAAGCTGTATCTACACTTTTTGCAACACAATTTATCTCCAAGCCATTGAACATTATTTTGAGAATCAAAACAATGGTGGACCCCTTTTCCCATTAGTGTAGTGTTTTGAGTATTGTTTATCCCATTTTTCAGTGTTGATATGTACATCATTTAAAAAACGTTTGACAGAAACGTTTAATTCAATTTTTATTGATTGAGGAATATATAGTCGGGGGTGGTTAGGAGGGTGTAATGATTGGGGTGGTTAGGAGGGTGTAATGATTACTTAGTTTCAAATCTTATAACACGAATATAATAATAATCTTGAACAATGGATTCTATATACAGCTATGCCGTGCTTCTTCTTTACTGAAGAAAGTACATCTGAGTTTAAATTTATGTAAATTGGAAATTTAGATATCCCATAGATAAATATGGAACAAAATCAACATAGCCGTTGAATGTATAAAATCTACTATTCAAATAATGATACCTTATTACATTTGTTGCTAGGAAGATTTATCACTTTTACCAGTATGCTCTATGAAGATTTATCACTTTTACTGTACTTAGTGTGTAATAACTCTGGTCCGGTTTTTCAATTTTGGTTATGATACTTTCACGATTGCTTTTATGTTGTGTCTCTCAATTTAGGTTTGATGTCCTCTAATTTCAAATTTGGTCATCATTTTTTTACGGTTGTGTTTAAGATGCCCACTGCCATTGCATGTTTTCTTTTCTGTCCTTCCAAATCGCACGACACATGTTTTGTTTCTTGTGGACTGCCCACATTCACTTTACACCGTCTTAAAATCATATGGTCGAAAAATGTGTAAATATTGGCTTTTTCAATCATTCTTCTAAATAATAAAATATTTTTAAATATTTTACGTGGCACTATATAGGCGTGAGAGTCATCCAGCCATGCCGGTTGTCGTGACTCGTAAGACTCGTGTACTAACGAGTTCCATCGATTATAGATAGATGTGACTTCACACAGCTATAATCGTTCTTCTATGTTGTCATGTATAATGGTATTAACGAGCTTGTCATAGTTTGTAATAGGGTATTAAATGCCCGTTTACATAGGCTCTCGATAGCTTGATAATACAGATCGCCATTATTTTTATTTATCTAGTCACACTATTATTATTTTTTATTTATTTAGTCACCGCGCTGTGTGTGTATTATCTAGCTATGGAAGGCCCATGTAAGCGGGCATTTAATGTCATATGACAGGTTCGTTAGCTCTTGCGTGTATAATGTACATAATACAGGCTTTATGTGTAGATAATTTTATTTGATAATTAAATTACTAAATTATAAAATAATAAAAATTAAAGGAATATGTTATCATTAAATGTATTTTTTACTCTTTAATTTTGTATCTTTATTTATATTTTAAAATAAAATAAATTTTTTTAATATAGATTATTATAATTTAGTTGCCAAATTAATAATGAGACAATAATCATTAGCAATAATTTAAGAATGTAAGTTTGATTCATTATTATTATTATTGGAATGCAAGTTTGACTTATTATTATTATTCTAAGAGTACTATCAATTAATAGTTGATAGTATAAAATCTTAAAATTTTACTCATGTAAATGTTTCTAAATCTTAAATTGTTAAGCTCTTTCGTTTCTTTTGTTTAAACTCACTCTTAACCAAACAAAAATAATTTAAAAACATAATTCAAACTATATTACCAAATACACCTAATCAAAATAAAAATTTAAAAAATAAGACCGGTATATTCATACACCGAACACTTCGATGAAATTCAAAACGACTCACAGAACAATGGTTACTCGAAGAGTATGTATTTTACCCACACGCACTTTCGGGGATCACTTGCAAGAAGATAGCGGGATATGCGTGCAGTAGAAGGAAAGGAATGGAGCGCAGGGTTGGGTTGCAGGCAGGAGGGAAGGGACGGGAAGGGAAGGAAGGGAAAGAAAAGTAATTATAAATTTGGAAGATTTTTTTATGGATTTTTTTTTTAAATGTTCAGTTGAATTTTTTTCCTTTAAATATTTGGAATATCGAAAAAGTTGAGAAAATTAAAAAAATAAAAATAAAATGAACATTAAAACTTGGTAAACAAATTTGATGAAGAATTGATTTTTAAATATATTTTTATTTATAGGGATTTAGATAAATGAGTTTCAAACATTTATTTTTTATATATGTAATTATTATTTTTATTTTATAGAAATTATGGAGCCTAAAATGTTTAAGTTATAAAAAATTAAGTTTTTATAATTAAAATATTTATTTGGTCATATATATAATTTATTCAGCATTCACAAATACAATTTAAATAACACATTGTATTTTGCACTTTTAAAAATTTTGCACGTGAAGAAATTTGATCCCTCTCAGGTGATGTTAGATCCATACTTAAGATGGATCTATGTTGGTATAAACAAGTTCTAAATACCCAACCCAGTATGAGGAGACGTGTAAATTTGTCCATTCGTCCCTCCATACCCCCTTTTAAATAAAAATAAAAAAACAAAAATTATGTTATAGATAGAAAAATAATATTAGCGATAATTAAAAAAACAATGAATATGTTGTAAAGTAATTAGGAGTAAAAAAAAATTATGAATTTAAACCTTATACTTTTCAAAATTATTTCAACTAGAGATCCAAATAAACTATTTGAATATCTATGTTAACTAATTTATGTGGATATCAACTTCATATATATCTATATATAGAAAAAGAAATTAAGTTTTTATGGTTACAATTTTAATTTGATCTTATATATACTCTATTGAGCATTCAAAAATACAATTTCAACAATAAAAAATAACACATTGTATTTTGTCCTCTAAAAATGTTTGCACGTGAAAAAATTTGATTCCTCTAAGCTCATATTAGATGAGTATTTAAAATAGATCTATATTGATATAAACAAGTTCTAAATACCCATATTTTAAATAGGTGTTTATTCGGAAAAAATTTAAGTAAATTTTTTCAGCTAAAAAATAAATTAGATTTAAGTTTGAAATGAAAAAAAATTAATAAAAAAAAAATCTTTTTTATATTAAATTGTATTGTAAATTTGTGATATTATTTATAATTGTTAAAAATATCAAAATCAAAATAACAATAAAATGAAGATAATGTATTACTAATTTATTGTCAATTTTTTTCTAATTGAAATTTTTTCATTAAAATCTAGTATTGAACTCCTAAGCCAATTGGAATTTGAACTTGGTAATTATACTTCAGACCGGTAAAATTATATTTGCAATTATTGTTTAGTTATAAATTATATTTGCAATAGGAAGGAGCGGATTGTGGGGCCACTGAACCGTAGTTTCCGCGGATTGTGGAGCCACTGAACCGTAGTTTCCGCGGATTGCTGGGCCCTATCTTTTGTTGCTATTTTTGGGCAGAATGTTCAGGCTTCCAAGGCGGTCATGCCCTGCTTTATTAATTTTATCAGGTCTGTCTTCAGTCCTAGCTCGTTTGGGGATTTTCTGTGGCATCCCAGGGGCTGCATGTTGTAATTTTTATATTTCTAAGTCGGTCGGCCTAGGGTTTGTTGTTCGTAGTTTTTGTTTTATTTGTTTTGTCTAAATGTAAAGAAACTTTTCTACGTTTTGGGTGGAGATTATTTTTTGGAATGCCCTTAAAATATAATTATATAATTTTCTTTTGTTTTGATGAATAAAACTACGTGTTGCTAAAAAATAAAAATAAAATTATATTTTATAATTTCATGGATTTGCAAATATAATTTTTTTTTATCAATAAAATTATATTTCAAATAATTTCATGGATGTGGATTTGTCATCAGCAATCATTAAGCATTAGGATAATACTTTCCTGAAAATGTATTTTAACACATAGAGTTTTGAGCCAGAAATGTTTGACAGAATATTATATTTTGAGACTATGCTTTTTATGTATTTAAATTATTATAATAATATTTTTTTTTCTCCTCGGAAAAATGATATACATTTTGACAGAATATTATAATTTTGAGACTCATTCTTTTTATGTATTTAAATAATTATAATAATATTTTTTTCCTCCTAGGGAAAATGATTATAGCTTTTTGAAAATACATTTTGATATGTATTTCTTATATATATAATATGCTATTTTTTTTTTGGGAGAAGATGTGTGTTAATATCTTTTACATAAATAGTATCTTATGACACTTATTTATCTATAAGTTTAGTAACAATAAAATAATAATTTTAATTTTAAAATTACAGTTAAATTATTTATTAATTACTATAATAAAATTTCCTCGTTTAAAATAATAACATAAATGAATAATATATCTAAATAATAATAATTATTCTATATTATAAACTAGTGATTTCTAATTTACAATAATTAAATATAACAAATTTTAAAATATTAACTTATAAAATATAGTATATTATCTATATATATTGTAATTTTTTGGTAAGAACCTATACATCTTCATATGTCATATAACACCCCGATCAAAAAGTGGGAATTGAACCGATGACTTCCACCATCAAGGGTGTCTTAACAGATCACCATCATCATTGTCCTATCCAATACTCGTGTACATGTTATTAATTATAATTAAATAACTTATTCAACATTAAATTGGAAAATATCAATATCTTATAATTATTAATAAAAAATATTATAATATTAATAACTCGCTCCATGCAACATACACCAAAACAACTCTTACCACCTTTCATCTTTATAACTACCCTCAACTCTAGTGTTTGGGAATGAGAGACCTTGCTCTCTCACTTTTTTGCTATGCTCGGATTATATCCCCATCATAGTTACTAAGGGGCTTGTATTCTGCTGTGAAGACTCAGGGTTGTGGCATAATTTGTGGGTTTCCTCTCTAGTTTGGGCGATGGCCATAGATTCACATACATCAGAATTATGAGAGACTTACCTTCAAGGGTTGAGGTTCTTCAGCTCACACACTCGACGTTGAACAATGACGAGTGGAAAAGCTTGGGGCAAGTAGTGGAGTCATCACCTGAGGCATTGACAATAGCCACACGCGATAGACATTGTAGGACCATGAGACATCAACCATCAACCAGCTATGACAACTACATAGGTTTAGGTTTGGTGGGTTAGTCAACATTAGCTGATTCTCTCTATGTCCAATTCCTTTGGCTTCCTTTGGCTTTGGAAATTCCTTCACCGATTTTGCTTTTATTTGGTGGTGTTGTCTTGTAATGCTCTTAGCTCAGTAGGGGTGAGCTATGGTTTAGATGTTGTTGCCTCCTAATGGTTGTTGGACCCTACACGAAATATTTAATTTACCCTCCCTCATCAATTTTTTTCCATTAGAAACCATCGTAGCCCTCTCTACCAATTCAAGCCTCCCTGGTTTTTACTTTTATTTGGTCTTCTCTTTTGTAATCCTTGGGGATTTTGGGGTTTTGGGCAAGAATTCTATTACAACCATTGCTTATCTGGTTCAAGCCTCCCTGGTTTTTACTTTTATTTGGTCTTCTCTTTTGTAATCCTTGGGGATTTTGGGGTTTTGGGCAAGAACTAATTACAACCATTGCTTATCTGGTGCAGTATGCCCTGACAAAGAATGCACTTCTGTCAGGGTATGGGGGAAGGGGTCCTTAGTGCCGATCATGAGCCCAATACCAAGCCCAAAATGTCACAACCATTTTCCACTTCGCCACTCCTCCAAAAATTCAAGAGGAGATCTTCCAACTTGAAGCCTTGACCACCAATAATGGATAATCCTACTTTGAATTAGAGATTCCTGACCTCGGAACCACTAGGGGAAAATGGAGCCAATACCTAATCTCCATCACCCTTCATTGGCAAATGAAGGCAGTCCTAGGAAGGGTCTTGAAGAAGAAACATGAATATCGCAATGATATAATCTCTTCTTCGAATGAAATCAAGCCTGCGCAACATTGCCATAACTCCTATCTTGCTAATTTGGATGCTCAACTTGTTCACCTTGAAAGCCATCTACAATGTGAACGAAAAAACTTGTAGGAGTTGGAACAAGCGTTAAGACCTGGCCCAAACTACTTCATCTAACTCTTGATGTTATGCTTTTCCACTTGGAAATTGTCTTTTATTTTTGTAGTTCAATTTATGTTAGTTGTCATAAACTTCATAGTGTTAGTTTTTATCATTTTTACTATCTGAACTCTTTTCCATGATGAATATATTTAGTTTTAGTTGAAACAAAATGTGATTGGACATAATGTGAACAATAATATCCTTATTTATTATATGAAAACAAATTGAGACAATACAATTCAAATTCAAATTTCGTGTATATATATATATAATTAACGTGTATCTATATATATATTATAGTATGTATATTAAATTATAAAAAAATAAACGATTAAGATATTGTGTTAAAATACTAGTTTTGATACTTTAAATAATAACATCTTAATCACAACCTAATCTCACAAAATACAAAGAAATATAAAAGATTTGATATTATGTGGTAAAAATAATATATGAAAAAACTTACATTTCATTCCTCTGGAATAATATAATGTAATTTAAAAACAAATTGAGACAATACAATTCAAATTCAAATTTCGTGTATATATATATATAATTAACGTGTATCTATATATATATTATAGTATGTATATTAAATTATAAAAAAATAAACGATTAAGATATTGTGTTAAAATACTAGTTTTGATACTTTAAATAATAACATCTTAATCACAACCTAATCTCACAAAATACAAAGAAATATAAAAGATTTGATATTATGTGGTAAAAATAATATATGAAGTAATTTATATAAAAAGGCAGACACCTATACCTCATCAAAAGGTTGACAGCTCGAAATTCAAAATAAAGTAGGCTAGTGAAATTTAAGCATTGGGCAGTGGAATTTTGTAAGTGGAAATGGGATAAATTTAGCAAGTTGTTGATGCATTTATGGGAAGAAATATTTTGATTCTTATAAAGTTATGTGTTAGTTAGTTCGTTGTGGTATTAGTTTAGAGGTTATAACAGCAACAATAGGTTTTGAATTTGGATTTTATTAAAAATATA
>APFE031226895.1:53920-75102 GCA_000404065.3 Pinus taeda
ATCAAAGGTTTAAATCATTTAATATATAGAATTAGCAAAATTCCAATCTCCCATATATTTCTCACCATACTGAATTTATTTATATCACTGGATTTTGGCAATCCTATGTGCACCTTAACCCAATAAATTACCTATGAGCTTTAATTATTAAAAAAAAGGCCAAAACAAATGAAGAAATAAAGAAGAAAGTTACTGCACGCAAACAAATTAGATAGGGCCCCCCATGTTCATTATGTCAGAGATTTCTCTGGTCCGTTGTCTGTCGTTATCCATTTACTGACGTTCCTCAGACAACTCATTGGTGTTTCCAAGGCACATTAGCGTCGCTGAAAGCTCGTTGGACCTGCAAAGCGTTTGTTATATAAGTATCATACAAGCTTAATGCCAAAATCTATACTCTTCTGCATGATAAGTAAATAGTTTAGGTCAGTAATGGCACGGATGAAACATATTCCAGGCCTTACACTGCAGTTTCAGTCTGTGCTGATCACTGTAGCGGCATTGTTTCTATGGATCCAGACATCGGATGCTCAGGACTGTAATGGTCTGAGTCATCACTATTATCAGAAGTCCTGTCCAAATGCCCAGGCTATCATTAAATCTGTAGTTTCAGATGCTGTCAAAAAGGAAGCGAGAATGGCTGCTTCCTTGCTTCGTCTACATTTTCATGACTGTTTTGTTCAGGTGGGCATATACAGCTATTGTTGTATATTTGTTGTCATATTTTGATGATTTTTTTATGACTGTTTTGTTCAGATAAGCATATACAACTTTTGTTCATTTAATGTCTTATAACATGCTGTATATTTATGGTCATATTTTGATGTTTAACTATTGCACTCATTTATATATCAGTATTTAATTGGACAAACATCTCCACTTCATAAAATTTGAAAAATTTTAATTTCAAATCTATCACACATTTGATAAAGCTATACTACTCTCATACATGACCTCATTACTGTTGGTGTTACATTAGTGATCTCTTTACATCAATGTTACAAAACAATTTCCAGAGTGTTATGGTTTTTCATAATAGTAAGCTATTTAGCTCTAGAGGAAGTAGGGTGGTATGTAAGCATAATGAGAGTAGCGCAGCAATAGATGCTGGGACAGATACAGTATATGTAAGGTTTCCAGCAATTACATATGCTGGGATATATATATATTGTTGGACATGATATATTTCAGATTCAACTGTATATATTCAAGTATCTATCACACCTTTTACTACCATTGTGAATTTAGCTTTGTTATTGATCTCCAAATAATACATTTGAGGTGTGGATCAGTTGAAAAAAACTGATTGGTGTAAACTATTGCAATGTATCAATCCAGGGCTGTGATGCTTCAATTCTGCTTGATGACACTGCTAGTTTCACAGGGGAGAAGACAGCATTACCTAACAGAAATTCTGTGAGAGGCTTTGAGGTAGTGGATAAGATCAAAAGCAAATTGGAGGAAGCATGTCCTGGAGTGGTCTCATGTGCTGACATTCTTGCTGTGGCAGCCCGTGATTCAGTAGGCTTTGTGAGTATATGTCTATGCCATTATTGATGTATATTTACTCAGTTATTATTTATTTTAAGTGGATTTAATGATTATGTATTTAACAATATTTCAATTTGCTCGTTGTAATTTAGTTTAAATGGATCTAATGGTGAATAACTTATTATTATATTCAAATCCAAAAAGTATGCAAGGCCAGTTGTATATCCATTCAAGTTATCTCTCAACTCAAATCAGTTGTCACTTCCAGCTTTTCTTTGTCTCCATGATTAATTCAGGATGAAGAATCCAAATCTAATAAATACTTTTTAATACAAGCTTGCATTTAACGATGAGATACAGTGATCTAATACATAATTTGTTTGGAAATTAAATAGAGTGTGGGTCCGTATTGGGAGGTTCTACTGGGCAGGAGGGACTCAAAGACTGCAAGCAAGAGCGGTGCAAACAACGACATTCCTGCACCCAACTCAACCCATCAGACTCTGGAAACCAAATTCAAGCTCAAAGGTCTCAATGTGCTTGACCTAGTTGCTCTATCAGGTATTCACTCTTTGCAGGCAGCTGGTATAAACTAATGTGTTTTTTTAACTATATATGTATAATAAAATATGTAGCAATATCTTTGCAATTGATTGTTTGTTATTTCTATGCAAACATTTTAGGTTTTAGTACGAGGTGACGTAGATGCCTTTATATATAGATGAAAGAAAGGGAAAGTATATAATATAGAAATTTTCGATGGAAATATTTTATGTTTTATAGTATGAGGTGTCGGTGCCTTTATAGATGTAAGGAAAAGGAAAGTATATAATGTAGAAAGTGAATTTGACAAATTTAATATATAAAATAATGCTCGTTAATAAAATAATTTGGTGATTTATTTAAAAGAAGTAAAAGATTAAACTAAAGAGTTAAACTTGCTTATTTATTATTTATTTTTTATAAATTAATTTGATTTTATTAAAAATTATTAATCATGATTTTATATCATTAAATATTAATAACAGACTTGAATCTTTTTTTTTGAAGAATATTTGGGCGAAATCACATAGAAAAACTTATGTCGACCCGTTTGGAACCAGTCAGTGTGGTTCACCGTCCTGACGATGAACCACACTGGCTGGTTCAAAACGTGTCCACATAAAATTTTTCTATGTGATTTTCGCCAAAGATTCTTAAAAAAAAATGATATGGATCACAGAAGTCTCAGTTCAATTAATGTAATTAAAATTATTTATAATATTTAATTTAGCTATTTCTTTTTATCTATGATAAAGTATTTCAAAAACTAAAATAGAAAATAGAAAGAATGTGTTGAGAGTGAATAAATGTATGGTCAAGACACTTTTTTGAGTATGTTATTGTTTCAAATCCTTATTAAGTGTTATTGCTTAGAATCTACAATAAGTGTTATTTTTAAAAGTATATAATTTTTTTTAAAGAAAATAGATTTAGATAAATAATTTGGTTTGTTTATATAATTGATTAATCAAATATTTAAAATGAATAAATAAATTAAAATTAAAATTTTCTTTTAATGAAAAACTGAAAGAAAGAATTCAAGGGATAATCTAGTTATATAGACAACATTACAAGAGGAGGTTTTTTTAGGGAGTAGACATGTTATAATTAGAGAATCGAAACCAGGTTGAGAGGAAGGATAACAACAATCCATCCTCACTATTCAATTTACAAATGGTTATATCTGGTTTTGCCAGAAATTTACCTGCTAAAAACTATAATATTTCATGTTCACTTTTTAAATGAACATTTTACATCTTCAAAAACTAAACACTTTACCCATTTTCAAAAACTTTTAAAATCAACCTGAAAAATACATTGTGCGTTTTCACTTTTGAATTAACACTTTACATCTTCAAAAACTGAACACTTTACGCATCTTCAAAATCTTTAAAAAATCTACCTTGAAAATTACTTTTCGACGCAATAATTGATTTAAAAAAACAAATCTACCACGATGCTGATGCGGATCGTATATGATACGCAGGCTCCCATACAATAGGTTTAGCGCGATGCACAAGCTTCAAGGCGAGGCTGTACAATCAGACTGTAAATGGTAAACCTGACCCTACACTCAACACGTCGTACTTAAAGCGGCTGAGGGCCGTGTGCCCTCAAACTGGCACCGACGATAATCGAACCACGCCATTGGATCCGGTCACTCCCATAAAATTCGACATCAACTACTACAGGAACCTGGTAGAAGGAACAGGGTTGCTGCGTTCAGATGAGATTCTGTACTCCACTAAAGGAAGTAGAACAGCGAGTTTAGTTAGATTGTACAGCACCAACACGCACGCATTTTTCAAGCAATTCGCTGCATCAATGATAAAGATGGGCAACATCAGTCCTCTCACCGGGTCTAGCGGCGAAATTAGGAAGAACTGTCGCAAAAGGAATTGACAGGCAGACAACTGTGCTGCCGTCTGCATCTGCATGTGCACTGCCATTGTTAGTTGTTTTCTATTAATGAACGAAAAGGCCCACCTCGACCAGCTTCATATGAGCATCCGTAATTTCTCTCTTTGCTCGGTGATTTCGTTCCGTCCAATAATTGTAGTTTTCTTCTGTAATATCATCGCCGTGGAAGTATATACTTATACAATATCTCACCGTTCATATTTATACGCAGGCATAATCTCTGGCAATTGCCAATCTTTGATGTATAAGTTCATGTGTTTTTATATAATTTTGGTTCTTCCAGGATAGATGTGTGGAAGTTGGCAAATTATTTTATAGTAATAAATGACAGATATGTGAAGGTTGGCTAATTATAATTATCGTATAGTTATACCCGAAAGATATTGATATATTTTTCAATTCAGTTGTCTATAATGCGATTTTTTGAAAGTTATTTTGGTGAATTTTTTAGGTCAAAATCTGGCAGCAATTTATTGGAATCGCAAGTTTGACAGCTAGTTTCCGCACAATCAAAGCATCCCAAGGGTTTTTCAGGGTGATGAATCCGAATATGCAGTTAAAAAACCATTTTAACTGCAACAAATCAAGATTTAACATCAATTTCTTCCCCGGACCCGGATTCCATCAGAATCTCCAAAAAATCACATTATAGACAACTCCTTTTTCAATTCTTCTCTAAGATATTAAAGACTTTTAAATTTATATATAATCTATGTCTATTGAAATGTTGTCATATTCTTGTTTATTTTCTTGTTTATTTTCCTGTATTCTTCTTTATGGAATTTTAAATATTAGATATTAATTATAGTGAATTAGATGAAAACTTTTTTTATTAGAATTGATAAATATAATTGGTAGTATTTTTTGTTTTTTAAATGTACTTTTAAATACATATGAATATTTTGTAATTTAGGAATTTTATATGAATATTTAGTAATTTTAGATTTTTTTTAAAATACTTAAATTTTATAAATTAAATAATTTTATTATCTTTTATTTTTAAAAAGATTTATTAGATTTGGGAAAAATTTAGAAAAAAAACTCTAAAAAAAGTTACCCTATACTATGTTTATCAGGATGCTGGTATATTTTTATAGTTCTCTTTACATTATTAATGAATGGATAGAATTTCAAATTTTAACTAACTTGTAACTCTAAATTTATTTTTACTTGTAATATTTAATATACAAATTAATGTATAGGAATTATATTATTAATATGGTTGTTTTAATACCATCACAATCATATAAATTAAATGACGGATAAATATCTATAGGGATAAATCCATAATATGTATCAAAACACTTCATTATTCAACCCCACTTTATCATGGAGATTCTTACACTGTCATTAGACTTTGTTACCATACTATGCCTTATCAATACCACATTCCTAAAAATCACAAATCATTTTTTATGACACTTGTTCAGAGGACATTGTTTTAATTAATAAATTTAAATAAAAGAGTAAAAAAGACATAACTACTTTGAAAAGAAATCTTAGCTTTTGATTTGTGTATAGTATAATGAAAAGAAACCTCGGTTTTTGATTAGTGTATAGTATAAAAAATATTCTAGAATATTTGAAGGAGGTTAAATCCTTACTATTCACCTAATAATTATTGATAATTAAATTAAAATTTTGAAAATCAATTCTAAACTAGACATAAAGGTAAACATAAAAATAACAAATACCAATAAAATAACATTTTTTCTTAATAACACAAATGAAGGTACAAATACCAATAAAATAATATTTTTTTCTTAATAACACAGATGAAGGTAGGTCAACCACATAATATGATTGTGCTAATATTATAAATAAAACCAAAAAATATTTTTGCTTATTTGATGTAATTGAATTGTCAGAAACATGCTTCTAAATTATCATCACTAAGGCTTCTTGTAGAATAGTCCAAATCTAATGGCACTTTATTATGAAAAGTCTAGCTTATGAGGACATTCCTAATCAGTTTGAAAGCAATGTGAAAGTGGAAAATTTAAATGAATTGTTTGAAGCAAAGCTTCATAAAACAACGAGCCACTTTATCTTGAAAAGTCTAGCTTATGAGGATATTCCTAAAAGGTGGATAATTTAAATAAACTATTTGAAGAAAAGTTTCATAAAACAAAGTTCTTCTTAATAGAGATTCATATTAAGAGAATTGTAATAGAGTAAATTTGAAAATAAAAATTGTAATAGAGAAAATTTGAAAATGTGATGTAAATTACACCGAAAATAGCTCTGAGACTTATATAATCTTGCTCAAAATTAGACAACAAAACAAAACATGTGAGCACCAAATCTCCAAACATAACAATTTTACCACAACCTTGTGAATACTATATCACTTATTCTTGTAAATGTCATTAAAATTCCTTCAATACAATTCAATTAATTTGTGTCCAGATGAAAGCAAGGTCTGTAGCGCCTATGTTCACGCGCTTTTTGATTTCCCTAGAATAATCACTTATATAAACTTTATAAGTGAAGCCAGTTTCCATGGAATCCCTAGAAATATACATATACTTAATGTATACGCTCCCTATAAAGACCATTTCTCTTTTTGGAATCGTTTCTTCCTGTCTGATATAATGGAACTCGACTCCTTAATCATAGCAAGGGATCTTAACTACACCTTCTCTAGTGATGAAGTTTGGGGTTGTGGCAGAAAGATGGACCCACTCGCTGCTTCTCTCCAAAATGCTCTCCTCTCATACAATTTTGTCGATATTTGTCCATCGAAAATTGCACCCACATGGGAAAATGGCAGATCTGGAAAAGCTTTCCGAGCCAAAAGACTGGACCGATTTATAGTCCATGAAAAGTTAATGTTCTTAGATCATCAACAACTTCACATCCGATCATCGACCCATAACTCTGCAATGGAGGAATGTCGGAATCCGTAAAGGCCTTCCCTTTAAGTTCAACAGAACTTGGCTAGAAGACCCAGACTTCAACCAGCTCATTCAAGAAACCTGGAAAAGACTATCCAACCTCACATATGCCTCCCCCTCTCAGAACCTTCTTGACAAAATGGATTCTCTCGAGAAGGAAGTTAAACCCTGGCTGGTCCAGAAACAAAAAGCTAACAGGAATGAACTAGAAGAAATTTAGACCGAACTTGACAGGATTGCCTTAGGAATGACTTCACAAGTTTTTCCTTTAAAGGGCCACCTTAGGATTCAAGAACTGGAAATAAGAAAGAAAAAATTATTGGCTATTGAAGAAGCTACTTGGAGATTAAAAAGCATGCAACCTGGTTCAAAGAGGGGGACAAAAACACAAAAAATTTCCACCAATATGCGAACCAGTGCCGCAACATAAACTCAATTTGGGAGATTCAAGACAGGGATGGAAAAACACTACAATACCATGAAGATATAAGTAAAGTAGTTGTCCAGTACTTCAAAGATGCTTATAATAGAAGCGAAAACATAATGGAAGAAGATATCATTTCGGGTATAGAACCATATCCTACTATGTTTAGCAATGAACAAAATGAAGAGCTTTATTAACCTGTCTCTGAAGAAGAACTCTTAGAAACAATGAAGTCTTTCAAAAAAGATAAGTGCCCAGGTCCGGATGGATGGATGATTGAATTCTTTCTCAATTTTTTCAAACTCATAAAGAAGGATCTACTGGACATGGTTGAGGAATCCAAATCAAAGGGAAGCATTCACCACCATATCTCATCTACTTATGTTGCCCTTATTCCAAAAAAAAATGGCAAATCATTTTAGGACTATAGGCCGATTTCCCTGTGCAATTCCATCTACAAAATCATATCAAAGATAATTGCTAGTGAAGTACTCTATCGAAATATATTTCACAGGAACAACACGGATTCCTAAAAGATAGGCTCATTCATGATGCTATTGCAAACACACAGGAAAGTTTGCATTCGATCCACACAAAAAATCTAGACGCTACCATCTTTCAAATTGATCTGAAGAAGGCATACGACTGCCTGGATTGGGGGTTTCTAAGATGTGTTCTCACAAAAATTGGTCTATGCACAAACTGGGTAATGGCATGTGTGGAGAAGGTTGATTTTGCCATTCTCATTAATGGATACCCAACAAATATTTTCAGAGTTGCTTGAGGACTGAGACAAGGTTGTTCCCTTTCACCACTTTTAGTCATTCTGGCTATGGATTGTTTAAGCTTGCATATCAAAAGAGTTGTACAGGAAGGTCAATTCCAGCCTCTAATGATAAGTAAAAACAATAGCATATCACATAGTGTTTTTGTCGATGATATACTGATTATGGGTATGTTTTGTCATTTCACTTGGTTATATCTTTTCAACATACTAAAGAAATTTTCTATGGCCATTGGACTACAGATTAATGATCAAAAATCCATAATCTATCACGGGAAGTGTGACAACAGAACTATCGAATTCATCTCTGCTTTATTTAACATCAAAACCTCTCCTATTCAGGAGGGAATGAAGTATCTCAGATTTCATTTAAAGCCTGCCTGTTACTCGCGAGAAGATTGGCAATGGATCATCGACCGTTTTTACAAAAGAATTTCTAGATGGGAGTGCAAATGTCTCGCAA
Source organism: Pinus taeda (assembly GCA_000404065.3). Classification (NCBI taxonomy): domain Eukaryota; kingdom Viridiplantae; phylum Streptophyta; class Pinopsida; order Pinales; family Pinaceae; genus Pinus; species Pinus taeda. Next base: position 62,443 of record APFE031226895.1, read on the forward strand.
TGGGAGGGAGAGCAACACTCACCCAAGCAGTTCTAACACAAACAATTGTGTATTGGACCCACCTGTTCTATATACCAGCCATCATTATCAAAGAATTAAATCGGCTGATATCTAATTTCATCTGGGGAGGTTCACATGACAAAAAGAAATATCACCTCGCCAAACTTGACAAAATTTCTCGGCCAAAATAATTGGGAGGATGGGGCATTATGGACCTACGAAAGTTTGGAACTACCTTATTATGTAAATCCCTATGGAGGGGATTATTTGGGGAAGGTCCCTGGAGCAAGACCATAAGAAAAAAGTACCTAGCAAAAAAAAAAATTGAGTGCTGGTTCAGGAAAGGTACCATTGGCAAAATAGAGGGATCCGTGGTATGGAAAAGCTTCCGGAAAATACAACTGTTTTTTATACGATAGCTCACATCGAATTTTTAGAATGACAACAGAATTTTAATCGATGTAGATCCTATCCTTGGAGCTGGGGAGGGATGATCGATTCCCCAAGGAATAAAAAATTTTCTTCACACCACAAACATTTTTGTTTGGGGACAACTTATTGAGGGCTGGAAAGGTCCAATTCCAATCTGGAAAGAAGCAAACAGAATTGGCCTTCATGGCCAAGAGGTAGTTCAATGGGATAAGATTATGGCTAACATTAAGAATATAGGTATTTGCCATACAAAAGCCCGCAACTATCTTACATGGAAAGGAAAGATGTCCTCCAACAATATTAGGGTGGCTAATACCTACCTTTCTTTAAACTACATGATACCTTCTCAAACAAATCAACAATTCCCCACAATACTATGGAAAACAAGAATCCCAAGCAAAATTACAATTTTCTCTTGGCTGGTTTTTCACAATAAAAATCTCATTTGGGAGAACTTACAAAAGAGGCAATGGCATGGGCCAGGCATATGCTCCATCTGCAAAGCTGAGGATGAAAACGATACCACATTTTCTTACATTGTAAGCTTACCACACAGGTTTGGAAACAATTATCTAAATTCTTTGGTTTCTGCTTTATCTTGCATACATCCATCAAGGACTGACTGGAATGGTGGAGTGCTCAGAAGTCCTCTTGGAGACCCATTCCTCTCCTATGTTTCTGGAAAATTTGGAAATGGAGAAATACATTTTTGTTCCAAAATAGAAGAGAGGACTTTCATCAAATTGTTTACAAAATCATTGCAAATCACAATGCTTTTTTGCCACAAACCAAACAATCTTGTAGGAATCCCAGTAGGAATCGTCAAGCACTGCTTGATTTTGCAATGGCCTTTTTTGATGGTGCGGCACAAAAAGGTACATGTGGCTGTGGCTCTTTGATATCCATCAATAATCATCTTAAATACAGTCTTTACCGGAACGGAGGTAATGGAACAAACAACAAAGCAGAAGCTATGGCTCTTTGGGGTCTTCTATGGTTTAGCCATTTTCTAGATATATCTATTTTGCATATACTATTATTAATCCTCTTCTTTCAGGGTGGATGAAGAGAGTTGAGACCTTCTGGCAAAAACAAAACGGTTTCTCTATATAGCATACCCAAAACACCCAAGCACATTTTGTCAAAAAATGGCTTACTTCTTGTTCATGGCAAATGGCATATGGACATCTACTGGGAACTGCATTTACAATTGTGGGGACTTCATTCCCTTGGTACTTAGTGTTCATATTTTACCGTAATTTTTTCTTGTTGATGTTTTGTTTTGGCCTGGCCACTGGACAAATACAGTGTCCTCTGCGAGGTGGGTCTCCCACTTTCGAAAATGATATTTTTTTTTCAACAGCTTTTTTCCCAGCCCATCACAGAGGTAGTCTGCTTATATATATTTTTTCTCACTAGATAGACCCCATTTATGCTCTATTTTCTTAAAGAGATTTGTAATTATAATCCCTCTCTCTAACATATGTATCTGCTATGTATTTTATGTATGACACTAGTTTCAAATAAAATAAACTAGATGTATTTTACTATATGTTTATACTATATTTATGCCTTTTTCGTACTGAAAAAAGGTAAAGCCCGAAGTACTGTGTTTATTCGATGTTCTGTGAAATTTTAGTGATCACCAGGGCCCGCGGCACAATGTTGATCGTGGATTTACGTAAAGAAGATCTGTCAAATGAGAATCCCAGACCTTTCATTTTGTTGTGCAGGAATACTGTTTAATAGTAAATGCAGATTTTCCAATTAGTGGTTCCCAGCTCACAAGTTGATTGATGAAATATTTACTTTCAATAAATTATTGTTTCCCAGGCTGATATTGAGATATATCTATGTAAATATATAATACTTTTTATAATGTAGTGAGATATAAAAAATTGCACTGTTTTGGCTTATTCTCATTTTTTAAAATAAAAATACTAAAACTTATTTCAAGTCCTGCATTGAAAATACCAAAATATATATTTATTATGTATTTGTTAAATTAACCACAATATATATCAAATATTATAACGTATGAAACAATTTGAAATAATGAGTCATCATGATTCATTCACAATATATATCATATAATATAACGTGTGAAACAATTTGAGATAATGAATCATCTTGATTCATTCTGATTATAACTTCATCGATATTATACATTAATCGACAAGATATGCAACAATTTCAAGATATGCAACAATTTCAAATAATGAAGGATGATTTATTCTGATAATAATTTCACTGTTATTATAGGCGATTCTTATTTCCGACTTTATAGAAAAGTAAATGCTGCCTGACATGTAAGGCAAATAGCTTTAACCCTTTCTCTTCATGCTGCTATCTCGATTCACTTGCTGTGACTCAAAGAACTAAAACTATTTACCTTACATGTCAAGCAGCATTTACTTTTCTATGAAATTGGAAATAGAAATTTCCCTTATTATACACTTTTTCTTCTCCTATATCGAATATGGCATGAAGGCAAACATTCTGTAAAACTCTGATAAAGATGGTGCTCAAAGTAAGTGGGGTTGCGGCCCAAGTGTACTTCGCATTACCGTTTTTTTTAACAGATTAATTTACTCATGTAACATTCCTTCCTTTTACTTTAAGGATGTTTTACTTTGATGATTGAAATTTTAGATTAAATTTCCTTTTTATTAAAATTTTAATGGTTATATACAATTATATATATTTGAATTTATTATTTTTAATGATGTATTTTAATTTCAATATATATTGAAAATTGTAATTTTGGTTAATATAATAATTTAAATTTTGTGGAGAACATATTTTTAACTTTTTTTTAAATTTTTTTCATGGTATCTATTTTTACAATTAATGTTAATGGATATTTATTCATGGTTATATATTTACTCTTACAATTAATATTAATGGATGTCTATTCATTGTCATATTCTTACAATTAATGTTAATGGATATTTATTCATGGCCATATATTTACTCTTACAATTAATGTTAATGGATGTCTATTCATTGTCATATTCTTGTTGCATTTCATTATGACATAATAATAGTGTATTGAAATGTATGCTAGGTTAATATTTATAATTGAAAAAAATATTTTTTATATTATTTTTTTTTTTTATTTTTGATATGAATTTTTTATTATTCAAAAATTTCATCTTAATTTCTTTATATTTAGAAATTATAATTTATGATACAATTTTAAAATAAATATAATAATTTTAAGTAGAATGATTTATGGTTTAAAGTTTCTTTTATTAAACAAAATTGTAACATTTAGCATTAAAGAAGTTAAATTGTAATTAGATAATTAATTTAATTTTTAAGGCTAGGTAGGTGGAATCACTAATAAGAATTCTTTAAGAGTGTATTCATTTTCCATGAACTCAAATTCTTATGGAATTTTCTTATATTTATTATTAATATCTAATAATTTTTTTAAATAAAATAAATAAAATTATTGAATAAATAATATTAAAAAAATATTATATTGATCACAACAAATCTCATAAAATTATATTTGGAATCTAAAATTCTACACTATTACAATTTCATTTCCTTTTAGATTTATGGATATGTGGATTATTATTAATAGCGTACACATGTGAACTAAAATTATGTAGAAAATAGAGAATGACGAAACAAAAGCTCACAAACACATTTGAGACATTATATGACCTAGGAAACACTTTTGGGACATGATATGACCCGGCAAACTCTTTTGGGACATGATATAACCAGGGAAACTATTTTGGGAGAAAGACCCACTTGGAAGGTGAGGCCACTTTTCTCTCTTTATCTGGATAGAAATATGGCTACAAGTACACATAAGTATGACCTGTGGCCTGTAGACTACTACAGTGCACAATTTCTCTATATGTGCTATATCTCTTATCCCTCTTGGCTATTTGGGCTTGGCTATGGAACAATTCACTCAAAAGAATGAAACTCATTTTCCTCCTAGTGGCCCAGTTACAACACAGTGCGATAACCTACTAGTGGTTAGGTTTAAGTATCTCAACTCTTAACCAAATTTACTATATAGAGTCTTCTAGAGTCTTCTTTATCATAATCACATGGATAGTGCCTTTTTCATGAATAATTGGGTTGATGTGGCATCCTCTCAAATTATGGTGGTGAAAACAAGAAGGTCAACTTTTGAGAAGCATAACTTTCACATATTGATTATGATTGACGTGATTCTTATGTTGTTGTAAATGTATTTTTGTATAGAATAGGAAGAAAATGGTTTTGCTATAGAGTGGAAACGTTTTAACCTAAAAAAGAGTGCTTGATGTCTCAAAATGCTCCTTGAGGCCCCAAATTTTTAAACTGGGTCCATTGGTGAAATAGTCCTAAGAGTTGATTCATCCGCTTTTCCACTCTGAAAGAATCAAGATGGGTGATAAATAATATAATGATCCAATAGAGATCAAATATATAAATATAAATATATTTTTAAATTATATTCTATAATTTTCAAATATAAATGTTTTACAATTTATTATTTAGAAAAAATAAATCTAATAAAATTATAGAAGCATATTCTCATCCACATCCCACACATTTACAAGTTCTTTAATTTAGCAGTGAAGCAAGACTTCACTAAGCCTTGGATCTAGATTCTTAGTGCATATGTTAAGATATTAGAGGACCATTATGATTAGGCACACTTATCTAGATTCTTAGTGCATATGTTAAGAGCATAGATAAAAATATTCCTCTAATTAGAGGGCCATTATGATTAGCCACACTTTAGCTAAGTTATAGCGACATATTATAGAAAATAATATTAGCCTTTGTCTTGAAAGCCATGGTAAAAAAGACAAAGGCAAAGTTGGGTTTAGGAGATATCATTCACTTGTGGACCATCTTGTAATCTTTAGAATAATTATAGAGGAATGCAATAATAATAAAGTTGATCTCTTTTGTTATTTTATTGACTTTAGAAAATCTTTTCACACTATTCATATAACAAAGTTATGGAAGAGGCTATAAGAGATATTGGTTCTTCTTTAGTTGAGGTTGTTGTGACAAGGCCATATGAGAATGTTATTTCTGAGGTTAGGACCAATAAGAGTTGGTTGTAAGAAATTAAATACAATATTGGAGTCAAGCAAGGATACCCCTTATCCCTTATCCTTTTTGGAATATCTTGATAAGCTAGAAGAGTGTTAAGAAGATGTGAGTTTTATTGACCAAACACTTAATAGTATAATCATAACTCTTCTCCTCTATGTTGACAATATTGTTCTTTTGGTAAGTAGCCATTACAATCTTAGCAAAAAACTCATAATCCTCCAAGATGGATATGATTGTAAATACTAACAAAACTAAGGTCATGACAATCAAATCCAAAAACATTACTTAGGATACTTTTAATTGTGGTAACAACTCCATGGAGGAAGTTCCTTCACACAAATATCTGGGAATCAACATCATTTCAATTGTAATTATAACATTTAGAAAGGATAAATTGAGGCTAGAAAATATAACATCGGTTTGAAAAAAATAGTAATTCAATAGATCTTTAGATTTGGGAAACAATAAAGGTCCTCTTTGAGGCTCTTGTCACTCCTATTATTTTATATGATTGTAACCTTTTGGGTTGCAATATATCTAGAGAGTCATGGGGAAAATTGAACAAATTCAAAAGTAGTTTATAACTTACAACCTCAAGATTAAAGAAAATACTCCCTACCTATCCTCCATATCCCCCCATTAAAAGCATGGATATGACTGGGTATCTTATGTATAATAAGAAGTTATACGATATGGATGCCAAGGGGTTTCCTAAAATTACTTATGGCTCTAAAAAAATCCCCTACTTTTGGCTCGAGTGAGGGTGGCATAAGGATGTCGAGTCTTAGTTGGACCACTGGGGAATAAAGGAAGAAATCATCTCACTAAAGCTAAATAATACTAGAAATATTACTACATCAAAATCTAAGATGAAATTGTGGGAAAATAAAGAGCTATACATAAAAAAGAAAATAAGATATTATAAGGAGGTGATCTACCCCAATCTCAAAAACTAAAATTACTTCTTTGTATTTATTGGTGTTAAGAAAAAAATGAGCATTGTAAATATTAGAACTAACTTTCACAAGCCTCATAGTGACATTGGGCATTGGTCCATTCTAAAAATGCCATGGGATATAGAGTTTCTCACTTGTGTGATTCTAAAATGGTTGAAGATGAAAATAACTTTCTCTAAGATTGTTTATCTTATATTCAAACTAATTTTCAAAATATGTGTCATGCTACCAACCTTCTTGACCTTTTAACTAGATTCTCTCACTTCTCTCTTAAGATCGAAATAAAATTTTAAAGAATTCGGGTTATCTTCTTAAAGTCGAAATAGGTGTGTTTATTTAGGAATAGGGCTTTTAGGACTTTAATTTAATTATCTAAACTTATTAGGTGGATGTTAGGGATTTGACCTCCACAAAATATTCTAGAATATTCATAGTACTATACCCAAATCAAAGTTGATATTTATCTCCAAAGTGTTTATTCCCTTTTTTCCTTTTTAATTAATTGGATTAATTAAAAAAAAACCTCATACAAACAAGTGCCATATAAAATGAGCTATGGTTTTTTGGGCATGTGCTATTAATAAGGCATGGTATTGGCCCATGATATTATAACAAAATATATTTAAAAGTTAAGAATCTAAATAATAAAGTGAAAATAAGCATTTTTATGCTTATTATAGATTACAAACCATTTAATTTAAAAATTACACTAATTTAATATCAACTAATATCTTAACCTCTAATATTAATTTAATATCAACATAAAGTTATATATGAATTTATATATAAACATGGATGATGATGACATGTAGATTGGCAAAAAAATTGTAATAAAAATTTAATTACTCTTTATATTCACTAATAATATTACTTATTTAATAAATGTCATAGGGAATACCATTCTAATAAATTAAACATGTTATGTTATTGAATGAAAATTTGGACAAAAATATAATAGCTATTTTACTCAATTATTTAAATTAAATTTAATTTAATTATAAAAACATATTATAATTAATTAAAAATTTATTATTATATTATAAAATTTTAAAAATAATCTCATTCTAAGATATTCCATTAAAAAGAAAGGTTGTAAAAGGTCCCATTTTTAACTTTAAGAAGGAATGAAATTATTTATTTTCATTATTTTGAATAATAAATTTGATATCAAAGTTCATTATTATCTAAAGAATTCAACCAAAAAAAGCATAAACTAATACGTATCTAATCTAGAAGGTGTTGCTTGACTCATTTCCCTTTATCAAGGAAGATTTGTGGTGGAAAATTGGGGAGTTGTCTATAATGCGACTTTTTGAAGATTCCGGTGACGGAATCCGGTGGAAGAAATGAGGTTAAATCTTGATTTTTAGCAGTTAAAATGGTTTTTTAACTGCATATTTGGATTCAGCACCCTGAAAAACCCCTGAGAGCCATTGATTGTGCAGAAACTAGCTATCAAACTTGGGATTCTAATGAATTGCTACCGGATTTTGATCGGAAAAATCCGCCGGAAAAGCTTTCAAAAAGTCACGTTATAGACTACTGCGAAAATTGGCAATGGGTTGAGTCTTCGAGAAGGAGTTGACCATGGTTTGGGTGCGGGGAGGGTTACCACTTCCCATAGGCCTTAGTGGATTATCTCAACATGAATGACATCGATACCTTAAACCAAATAGCTGACATGGCCGCTACGACCATTTGGGTGCAAGGTTGGTTATCCGTAAAAAAAACGACCATTTGGGTGCAAGGTTGGTTATCCGTCCAAAAAAAACTTGGTAGTCTTGGAGAGCATTAGGATATGTGGAGAGATTTAATGGTAGAGTTATGATTTTTTTACATCAGGTTGATTAAAAGGGAGGATGATATGGAAAATTTTAGTGGCTAATATCAGTAAGTGAGCTAATTTTTCATGCTTTTTCCAAAAAAATATTAGCTAATTTCTATTTTTTCTAAAAATGATTCGCCCAAATTTTATAATATAAAATTATTTTACCTTAAAAATTGTCAAAATTTTATAGACATTATATAGAAAATAATTAGAAATATGAATATTTTTACTGAGATATCTCCGAATATTCATAGTTTGCATATTAGGAACTAGTAATATTAGTCGAGGTTTCTAAACTTTAAAATCACTTTCCATCCTTAAAACTTTCCGTAGAGGATGATTTTATTTGGTCACACTCTCCATTTGGATATTACACCCCAAAATTGGTGTAACTTCACCTAATTTCTTACAAACTAAGAGGAGAAAAGACTTGGTGTTAGATGTAACTACGGAAATTGAAATTCCTAGTAAAATCTTTCCTCTTCATGTGGTGCTTATTTGAAAACAAGGTCCCAACTTTGGCAAAATTCACAGAAATGACATGTGGAAAGACCAAATTGGTGCACCCTCTGCAATGTTGAGGAAGAATCTATTCAACACAATTTCATTGACTTCTCTTTCACCAAATACATTTGGTCACTTTTCCAATACAATTTAAATATTGGAAGGGCATGTGAAGGAAGGAATTTCATGGAATATTAGAAAAACTAGTATGATAATCGAGCAATTAAAGATTTCAAATCCCTCCCTTTAATTTTCAGATGGGGTGTCTGGCTAGCTAGAAACACGACTATATTTCAAGACTTCCTCTCCCCTCCTAACTAATTATCAACACTAAGCCTCACCATTTTCACTAGCCTTCCTCAGATAGATAGGTCAATGAACCCAAGGGTTTCTCAGCCTAAAGAGGTGGACCAATCTAGACCTTGGGATTTTTTTATGGAGTCTCATAAGATGATGTCAGTACCTACGGTGAAGGTGTTTCTCTTTACCTCTTTGATACTCATTGTTTTCACCCTAAAGATGGGTCTAGGGCCTGGTATAAACAAATATAAAAAGGTCCTTGCTTAAAAAATACTCCTTTTTGCAAAATAAAATGTTTACAACACTTCGCAGGTCTTTGGTGACTCTATGTTAGCTACAAATTGGGTGAAAGGAACTCAAAGATGTCGCAATCAACATTTACTACAAGGTGGAATAGGATCAATATCCCCTTTCCTAAAAAAAATTGGAGGGAAATGTAGCCCTCCTCTCAAGGAGGCTACTCCCAACTCTTTGAATAAATAACAGGCTTGAGTAGCCTAGTAGAGAGATATAGAAGAGTGTGAATAATAGGAGGAAATATTATATTTGTATTTTTAAGAAAGTTTTGCATTCTTCTAATGTGAAAATAATTTATCAGTTAATGAAAGTGGTGTTGTATTTTATCTCTTAGTTTTTCTTTCCTCTAAGGACTCTGAGCATCCTTAGGCTAGGCCCATCTTATAGGCTTCAAAACCCTATTGTACTTTCGTTAGTGTTATGCTTTTATTCATTTTTCTGTCATTTCTAAAAATTATCATTTCATATCTCTTATGCATGGTTAAATATAATATTTTATGAATAACTCTTTCTTATATGTTATTTGTACATTTGATTATGATAGTATCACATGTTAATTTCATTTCATATCTTCATTCACTTTATTTCTCTTGTTTTTACAAATTTTACTATTCCCTATTTTGTCTTGTAACCAATTTCACCATCCAATGTTTTGTCATGTAACTAGTTTATACATGAAACACATAGCATTTGGTTTCACTAAGATAAATTTTCACTAGATTGCCTTAAAGCTTTGATCAGTTTGATATTATAATTTTCTAACATTCATGTAGCTTACTTGCATCTTAGGCCTACATTTTGTCTGGTTTACATGCTTGTTGAACCGTCTCTTATAACAAAACAGAGACTCTTGTAGTCGGTTGTAACCAACCCTCCATTCTCACATGACTTCACAATAAATTCATTATTTGACTTCTTTGGAATATCACAACACCTCTGAAACATCAATAATGAAACTTGGAAGTATAGAAACCTAATGGATGATTTTTCCAATTTTCTTTAGATTTTTTTTTCACTACAAATTAGGGTTTGATTCATAGTCTTTCATTTCAGTATTGATTTTCCATTCGTTGTGAATAACATACAATTTTAAAAGTATGATTTCTTTCCCTACAACTAACATGGATTTTCATGCAATTTCCTTTCTTGTAAGTCATATTTTGTAAATGTATTTTTCCTATAGCATAACTTAGTTACCTCATGCTTTATGCACCTAGCCTTCATTTCAATGCTTTCACCTGCATAAATATGGACAAGAGAAAGAGATAGTTCCTTTCACACATATAGTGTCGATCCCTCTTAAGTTTGTACAAACCCCGAATTGATAATTAAAGTTGATACCCTTGGGAGTTGTAGCATTGTTGTTGCAAACTAAGGGCCATCACTTTTTGGTGTCATTTTTCAGGGAAGTTCCAAAGTACATACTACCTTTTTCTTCTAAGTTGATCTAGTATTTATTACATTTCATCTCCTATAACAAGAGAAAACCACATTAGTATCTTCTTTACATAAAATATAAGAAAATATAAAACAATTTATTTTCTTTTATTCCTCGAAGAATTAGGGACAAGATATGAAATGTTTTACCATGAACCCCCACTTAGACTAGCAGCTAACCCTTTTAAGCTAACTATGACCCCTCTACCCCATCCACAGGGACCTTTGAGGCAATTTTTGGTAAGAAAATAACGATCTTTGAGGAGCTTACATAAGGAGAAATACCTTCATACCCCACCAACACTATTACTGAAGATAGATAACTAGAAGTGTTTGCATTTCCGTTAGAGTGATAGATGGAGAAGAAAGAATGGAAAATATTGGCCCATTTGTACTCCCACACTTCTATGGTATGATTATAGAGGATATTGAAACTTTCATGTTTGAGTTTGTTATTATATTCCAGACTTATGATTACAAGAATGATGAGAAGAAGCTTAAGTTGTTTCCTTTTACCCTAAAGGATACAACCCTCCAATGGTAGATGAGTCTGGAAGGAAATAATATCACCATATGGGAACAAATGAAACAAAAAATATTTCAACAAAAAATAATAGGATTACTGCAAAGCAAGGGATACCAGAGATGAAATATCTATAATGATTCTAGGAGAAAATGAGTCTCTCGAAGACTTTGAGGAGAGATTCCAACTAAGTTATTGAAAGGAAAATAATTGCACTCTGAACCCAAAATCCTTGAAAGTAGTTATATTATAGGGGGTGAGAGAAGTTCTAATGGAAACCCTCAACTTGTAGGCCAATGTAAATATCTACAAGCTAACTTATGGTGACATTAAACATGTATTCAAAAATCATTTGAGAACATCTAGAATGAGAAGTAGAGAAATCAAAAGCTTAGTAAGTCATTTGTCATCCTTCTTGATTATTATGAATGAAAGAGGATGTATGTGAGAAGACATAAAGACTGAGATATTAAATACATTTTCTATGAAGATGAACACTTTGTAGATCAAGAGAAAACATGACAAAGCATAAAAGAAATTAGCCATATTTTCCCCTCAATGCACTAAAAGACATCCCAGGAATAAATTTCCTTTGAATATCATAGAAGTATGGTATGTATGCAAGAAAAATGATTCCACTGATAAATGTTCATCTTTTCTAGGTCTAAAGATTGTGTTCCAAGGATCAGAAGGGAGCATGGGGAAGTTATGTTTTGTCAAAAAAAAGAGGTCACAAGCTCCAAGCAAATTATAGCAAGGTATGAACTTCCATTTTACTTTCAATACTAATTATAATACTTACTATGTATCTTGGTTCCCTCTTAATCCTTTACCCTAACCTATGCCCACTCCTTGGCCATATCCTCCTTAAATTGTTGTTCCTCCCTTCCATCCATTTCTGAGTAAACCTGCTCAATGGGGTAATCCATCACAAGGATAGAGCCCTTAGGTGGACCAACCACCTACATTGATGCCTCCTCCTAAGCAACAACAAGTACCCCATAAATTTTCTCCGAAGAAATCCCAAATTCCTACCCAACCAAATCCAATTCCTAATAATAAGAAGACTCAGCCAGTCTACAATGGAGAGAATTCCTACCAAACCTATACTATATAAATCAAAGAAATCAACCTTAGGTCAGGAAGGTACTTTTATATTTCCATTCACCTTCTCCAATTGAAAATTTTGAGGAAGATAAGGAAGATTTTGTGCCTCAAGTCCCCCAAAAAAAACCTCCCTATCCTAAAACATTAACAACCTAAAAGGCACACTCACTAGAAGAAGTTGAACTCCTAGGATAATT
>APFE031226898.1:6310-140071 GCA_000404065.3 Pinus taeda
TACACTGGGAAGGTGATATGCACCGCACCCCCTGCATTGAGCTTTCAGTATGGTCCAATTTTGACCATTTATGAGCAGTTTTCAGTGGAGAACTTCTGGGAGATGATGTAATCAGTTGACCCTGTTCCTTTAGGCAGTGAAGCAACACTCTTAGGGACTTAGGAGCCCTTAGTTTATGGACATTTTCTGATTGGGGTTGAAGTGCCCAAAAATGTCTATAACAGTGGGGATTGTATCAAAGGTATGACAAAATATGTGCACCCATTCGGGTTGCGGTTTTGTCCCCCATGCCTTAGTCCACTTTGTCAAGTGATCGCGTGGATCATCCTTCCCACTATACTTCTAAGTCATTCTTGTATTTGCATGCCCAAATCGTAACTTCATCATTCACCTGTAATCCCTCCATCCAATAAAACTATCCTTATGCGTACCCCACCATTATGCAGGAGTAGCATGCAGCGCCAACTCTAATGCTTGAAAACGGTGGTCTTCAGGGAATTCACAGTCAAATTCATTTGAAAACATATTCACGTCAGCTAGGCCATCATAATAAGGTAGTTTTCTTACCTCTGACGAAACTCAGTGCAATGAATTCGTCATCATATTGCACCACAATGTGGACACTTCATGTAAGCAGTTTTGCCAATGCTCTAATTCCTCATCTGAGACAGAAGTGCATAAAATCTCCCAGTCACATGAAATCTGTCCATCCACTCTTGGATTGATCTAATAATGATCTCGTGTTGTTATCTTGTATATTTGATCCAACTCATCATCACTTTTTAGATAATCGCGGACGGCTTCCATATAGCGCACTCCTTCTGCAAGATCTAGTGGCACTATAACCCTTAGTGGCTTACTTTCAAACAACATAGTCGTCTTCTTCAAATTAATGACCCCACTCATGTCAATAGGCCAATCAATTCCTAGGAAAGCGGGGTAGGGATTACTGTCATCGACAATTTCTATAACTTCGAAGTCCTCTAATGCACTCACACCGTCAATATCAACTGTTACTCCATACAATCATCCCACAGGGATGATTTTCTGTTGATTCACCATTCGAAGCTGAATTAGTGACCACTATAAGGTAGGTCTCCCCATCCTTTCCCATGTCTGTTTTGGTAGAACATTCGCATCAGACCTCATCCAAAATTACCTGGTCCATTTCATAATCGCCTATCTGCGCTGTTAGTCGCATCTTGCGTCCTGTTCATGCCTTATTCTTACCAATCTTTCTTACCATGTGGTATTCATCAGGGACCTTTTCTTTACTGGAACATTTATTTATTAATTCTTGAAGTCCTTCCACAGCCTTGCTATTGCATAGTAAGTACAAAAGGGTCAACCTCTTGCGTTTTACTGGTCTCTAGTGTCTTTTCGTGGCTTCCTGAGGTGGAGTCCTTAGGGAAGCTTTTCTTTTCTTCCATAAATGTTTCCTTAGCTCAGTTAAGGTCAAAGGCCGCTTCTTTCTCAAGAGATTTGCGGACCCATCCGTCTTCCTCAGGATGCTTAACTTTATCTATGCCAGTCGTCATTCCACTTCTATGTACAATATTAATGCTTTGATCTTCCTCGTGGGGCTCAACCCTCATCATTTGTAAATTCTGTGTAGGTTTCGTTTTCTTCTCTTGCATTTTAGCTATTAGCATAGGAAATTCTTCTATGGCATGGTCAAATTATATACAATACTTACACGAATGGTGTGTAGGATTAAGGAAATCTTGTGTGAACTGCCCCAACTCTCCACAGTTGTAGCAAATGATCTAACCACGACCTCTACTAGGTCCTTCTCCTCTTCCTCCTCCTTGGCCTTGAAAGCCTCCGCACACTCCACCTGCACCTTGATATGGAGGATGATTTTCCGCTTGCATACGATAAGTAGGGGTTCTTTCCATCATTAGCTCATAACTTCGACAATGGCGCTCATCATGGCCTACAGATTTACAAAAATTACCAAACAGCTACTGGGGTGTTTGAACGAACTTCTGAAGTAAGTGGAAATTATTCGTCGCATGTTGCCCAATAACTTGACAAATGATGCACCATAGAGAAACTCCCATGCTTAGCCTAATTGGGGCTTCTGGATTTAGTGGAACTAGCCTTCCCCCTATAATATAATTTTCATATACTAGACAATGATCTTTATCGTGCCCGTGTCCCTTGCACATCAAGCACCAAACCTCTACGCGCACTTTTGACTTGGTCTGCTTCTATTCTTAAGACTCTGTAATTCTAGGTGCAAGCTCTTTAACTACGAGTGAATCTGTTGTACCCCCAGGTTTGTATCCTGAATAGGTGATGCATGTAGCCTCATCATGATCTCCAAGGCTTCTGCTTACATGGCTACCTTATGCTATGACAAAGGTATTCTTAAGTGCAGCAAAAGCGAAGCGATAAACCAGTCGTGATGTTGGGTATTTGAGATTTTCATGTTAGCTTGCCTGATCTGACACTTCAACCTCTAATAAAAGTCCCAAGGTGTCTCATTGACTCTCATTAGGATCTCCTTAAATTCAATTACCGAATGTACCTCGTATTTAGGCTTAATAAATTCTTCTTTCAGAGCTGTCTGAGTCTCTGCTAATGATTCTTGAGGATTATCAGAGCAATATTTAATGTACCATGTTAGCATGTGATCCTACAAGGTAGTAACCAACTGTGCCTTCTTTATATTATCATCGGTGATCTATTGTGCTATCCATATAACATTTGCAACAAACCAAAATTACTACGGATCTTCACTTTTGATTCCCTTGAAGATCAACATCTTCATTGCGCTCACCATGTTGAATGGTGGAGGTGGAGGTGGAGGTGTAGGTGAAGGTATTTGTGGTGGAGGTGGAGGTGGAGGTGGAGTGGATGGATGATGTGTTCTAGGAATACACTGAGTTATTAGCTAAACTGCGCTTCGTAGCATAGTCAACACTACTCCTTCGTCGTCACTTGAAGGAGGTTCAATCAATGGGCTATATTTTGGACCTAATCTGTCACGACTTCTAAAGAATATTCCACTTCGCGTAGCTCCGAACATCAAGGTAATGGAATTACCCGCTTTTCACACAACAACATTTTAATCCAAATATTCAATGACCTTATGTACTTAACTTGCGTTCCTTTGAAGAATTTTTGCTCCACTTCGCTATAGCTAACTAATGTGTCCACTACAAATTTAGTAACAAATCCTCCCAAAATTTGATCAAGGCACTGATCGACAACCCACGTGATCTTGTTGTTGAATGCCTCTAGTCTTCACACCAATTTTGGCATCCACACTATAGGACTATCAAGCTTCCACCTCCCTTGACTTGCCAATTTAGCTAACCACTCATATAATTAGATTGGAAAAGTTTTAAAGAAAATTTTGCATAACTCTGTATATAGATACCTATTCAACCAATCCTCCTTCGACAGGTGCAGATTCCTGTTTTCTTGAGCCACGAACTTGTGAATCTTTCGATATAACCACTTTCCAATTTCTTTCTTGGTTGGATTCCGATGATGCGACATCACACATCCCTTAAGTAGATCCCAATCCCGACAACAAAACCATTTGTTGGCTTAGGGGGTCCTGAACTAGGATCGGAGCTAGTTGCACCAACCAACAAAACCCTACACTGCTAGCCCTTTCTGCAACAACCTGCGTAGCGTAGGCTGCAGTCTCACCCAAAGAAGTATTGAGGGATGCAATAACCAAGCTTCTACATCCGGAGACCAGTGTGATGTGTTTCAATGCCCTAGATCTGTTTCTGCGTAGATTTATCCTTCTGATATCGCTAAAGGTTTAAATTCGGCCTAAATTCCCTCAACTCTTTGCGGGATTAGTCAATTGTGTTAATCAGGTCCTAACAGGGTCTGTCTGCTACTTTCGCGCACCTGAACAGGTCTTCTAGGGCTTCTGAGATCTAAATGTGCCATCGCGTAGACCTAACTTACCTATTCAAATTAATCCAGCATATATCCATAACTTCACAAATAACATTTAATATCTTTACTAAGCATAAACATATTTAGTTAGCCCAATTCGCATAGAGGAAACACATGAATTCATGGAAACACTATTTAAGAAATATAAACAGATGAATAGAGGAACAGATAAACTCAGATGCAAGTATTTCCAACCCAAAATTAGTCTTTATTAAATAGATCCTTCACAGTACATACTTCGACTACCCTACACACAAAGCTGTAGGGGTTCGGGCACTCAGCTGCGGACTCTACCCAGTCATCCGTGCACTCAGCTGTGAAGCCTTTCCTTCACTACTGACAGGAACAAAACTTCCTATCTATCAAACCCTTATCACAACATTCATTCATCCATTCTTGTCTATCAAAATTTAAAGCTTATCTAAGACTTGCTATGACTCGACTATTTATAACTTTCCTTCATAGAATCCTAAAACTGACCAAAGCAAGGGGCTAAGACCCCTTTGATTCCAATCTATCTGTGTGCTCTTCATCCACATTTTGCGGAGACTTTACATTCTTTACAAAATTCTTTTACAAAAATGACTAAATTAACTCAATTCTACCCCTGGGGACCCCGTCCCAACAATTTCCATTATGTTGTTTTATGAAAACTTTACCGATTCCAAAGATTTTAAAGGGTTTATCATCACCGAAATGAACCTTTTGTTGGCTTATATGGGCCTGACCCAGGTTCAGAAGAGTTATTTAGCCAAACAAATCCCGTAGCTACAGGCCCTTTCAGCAACAGCCCGTGGAGCGCGGACTGAGGTCTCACCCGAGGTAGCAGGGGAGGGTGCTGGAACTAGGTTTCCACACCCTTGGGATGTCTAGATGTGATTTGGATGTTTTGCGCACCGTTCTGTAGCTTCACGTTGCTCTGTTTCCACGCAGATCCGAACCAGGGCTATTCCTAACTACTAATTACTTGAGTTATTTTAGATCAAATCTACTTGTAATGGTCTTTAAGCAAACATTTAATCAAGATAACTAGTGCACACAATTGAAAGAGATACAAATTTGCATTAACCCAATTAGAAGCATACACATATAGATTCAATAGAAATATCAATCATAAATTAACCAAATATGCAATAATTCAAATTAACACAGTGTTTCGAAATCAACTTAGCTTTATTTCCACTTTATCACCGATACATCCAGATCTACCCTGCGCACTCAGCTGCAGGGGTCCACGCACACAGCTACGGACTCTATCAGGCCTCTGTGCACACAGTTGCAGAGCCTCTATCCACTACCCAATACCCTCGACTCGTACTTACAGACACTCCAAAACTTCTTAGCTCATGAACCCATTACCATTCAGATCATTCATGCCAAAAACTAACTACTCTAACCCTAGAGCCTCGCTCTATTTATACATTTCCAGGGTCTGCGGTCCATGGGCAGGCTGACCCAACTTAAATTCCTTTACATTATCTTTGGGCGAACAACCCTTTGACTTGACTTATTACCATTCGCGCTCTGCGCATCCCGTGGAGTCTTTACCCTATCTTTACCCAAAATTTCAGGCTTTGTGCCCCCTGACCGTTACACGGAGCTTTTGTTACCCAACAATCCCCCAACACAATCATCATGACTCGTCCCAAATCACACGGTGGGTGCAGTGATCTTAGCACGTAGATCGGTTAACAACTTCTGCACGTCACATGTTCCTTCAACAAATTTTGCTGTGAGCCTCTGTACCTGTTCCAAGTGAGCCGCTAATGCATCCGTATCACTTGCAGTTGCTTGCTCGGTATCACATATTGCCTGCATATGCTCTAACTTGCCTTCAATAGTTGTAGAGACGCCAAACGATTCATCGAGCCAGAGCTGGATGCATTCTTTAAGCACTGCCTCCTATTGCCACACTGCGTCAACTTGGGCCTTGAGAGCCTGGGCCTCCTTCATTTTGGCCAACCTCTGTGTGATAGCGACCATCTGTGTAGCCCCTCGAGCTGTGTCATAGGCCTGCTGCAATTTCACATGTCTTGTTTTCCACTCGCTATATGGTTGGGTCCTCCTGGAGGGATGTGAGAATAACGAGAGACTAATATAGTAGTCCCAAGCATTTGCAGATAGCACTCCTCATCGTTTCCAATCCTGCTTGAATGTCGCTGCGGCGCAGTTCTTGATCTTCCAGAGGTGTGGGGGCTGTGCCTTGAGTCTGAGTTCTGCAATTTGTAAAGTTAGTTCCCCTGGGATTTTGCAGCCTCTTCTTGGGCCGTACGAAATCCGGCGGCCATGTGATGAATCTTTGTAGCTGGTGGAAGGTCTCCGGGAATAGCTAGCTCCAATATCATGCTGCATGCCGTCATCACAGCTTGTTCTACTTCCTGGTAGAGTGCAGCCAAGTCATCGTGCTGGAGAGTGACATTTTCTAAATTTTCCTTCTGCTTTGTCAAGGTGTGGAAGGCGCGACCTTCCCTGGCATGCAGCTCATTAGTTACCCCCTCTTGCAGTTGGTATAGTGTTTCCCTAGATAGGGTGGATAGATTTAATTCCCAACTATGTTCTTCGCCTGCGGCTTCGGCTAGGACAGTGCCTGCTGGTAACAATACGGTGTTTGGTGTGGGTGTATGTACCATCTGCTAGGTTGCAGCTGTATCTTCTGCTAGATGTAGGTTGACCCTGCCCGGGGGTCGCACTTGTAATTCCTGCAACTGTGCTCAGATCTCCCCCAACAAAGTTGTTTGCTTTGTGATTAGTTCTGTCAACGTACTGATATGGACATTGCTCACCGGCTGACTGCTATCAATGAATTCTTTCTCCAGAGCCTTCGCTGTTTTCCACGTTTTTCGTGCAATCAGTGATTCCTTACCGCGCGGCCGCTTGACCTGGTCCGTGTGGTCCGACGCCTCCGCTTCCTATTGCAGGTCCTGTTCCAAGTCTATTTCCTGATCTACCGAGGTCTCTTTTGCTGTCGAATTCTTGTTAGCCACTTGTTGCGAAGCGGCTTGTTGTTTCTTACGTGTTTTTTCTGCCAGTTGAGAGAGTCGCTGTTGGCGTTCCTTCTTCTACTGTTGTGCTGCTATCTTGTCGAGAACGACCTTGTCTGGGGTACGTAATTCTGGAGGCCATGCTGCTAATACCGCGTATATGGCATCATCTATTGCAATGAACAGAAGTGTGGCCCATGATTGCTTAGGATACTTTCGTGCCCAGATATACAAGTGATGCATGTCTGCTTTGAACTCGGTCGTGCTTTGGAAATTGTTGTAGATCGTGGGAGACATCCGCGGTCTTCGAGCAATCTGTGTCTGTATATTCCCTTCCATGGAGGTCCAAAAATCCTGGATTTTAGAAACCCTTGCTGCATCCTTTGTAGCCTATAGAGAAATATACCGCACTGCTACGGGTAGGCTATCTTCAATGCTGGGAAACTGGCTTTCCTGCGGCAATTCTCCTATAACCAGAAGGATTGATAAGAGCAACCATGCATAATGAAATGTCTTACCTTTTTCCTATGCTTCTTGACAATTGGTCAAAAATTCGCTGCATAAAAACTATGCCCAATTGAACTAAACCCCTTCGGCGCATTGCCCCGCCAGCGCAATGATAAGAGCTGGCACGTCATCTCCGTGACAATTCCTCATGAGTATACAAGCTAGTAGTTGAGTGGTGACTCGTACTGTGTAGTCATTGATGCTTGCTATGAGGTACCCACATTTTCCTTTTTCCAACTGGTATTTCGCCTTCACTGTTTTGGCGAGGCCTACCTCGCCACTTATTCCTGCTATGTTTGTGGGGTTGTTCCATTTAAGCAGCAGGTGCGTAATTCGATGGATTAAGTCGGCTGTAATTGGAATTGTCTCTTCCAACCAGAGATACCCATCATGTATGAGACAGAGCAGTTGTTGGATCACAAATATGGTGATGGTCGCTCAATGATAGTGAGGTATCCACCTTAGATTTAGTAATCCCACCCTCTCGACACCTAGTAACCACTTCCATGGCAATAATCTGTCTTTGGCCAATTCAGGGAACTTGTCGCTATCTGCAAGGTTCCAATGTTCGAAGTTGATGCTCAGAACATGCTCCAACGGCAACCCTTCGAACCTTAGTTCATCCGAAAGAAGTGGGGTATGGAGTGTAGTCTTTACAGCATCCAAGTCCTTTAGTATCTTGGTCGTCCCATGCCACGGAGAGAGATATGAAGGTAGTGACGGTATTTGGAACGCATCGTCTTCTTCTTCAGCCTATGCGTCGATTTGGTCAGTCAGGGCTTGTAGATCATCGTCATCCTCGGTGGGTTCGATGGTGACGGCTTTGCCCTTGTCGACTGCTGACCTTTTGTGGAATCTTAGTGAGGCCCGGACTATCCCTAGTGTCTGCTTGTTCTTCCTGGGTTGCGGTATGCGTGGGGAATTTGAAACCTCAGGGACCTGAGTCACGTCCTCCGTCTCTTCCTGATTTAGTTGCAATTCCTCTGGGAATCGTGCTCAGGTTCTAGCCATGGTACTCATAGGGTGCCTGGTAGCCGAGTGCTCACTACTCTTCACTAGTTCAAAGCGCCAATATTCCAGTGCCATCCTCAGGTTATGAGATAAGTATGTAACTTTGAAAAAATCCCTTCCCTCCTTTTACAGTTTATTAACAACGCCTGGACGGCAGATCTTTGCGTATCTAGTTCAGAACTTTCACTTAATGTCCCATCACCCACTCCTTCCTAATGTAACCTGACTTTCTTGTCATGAATAGTGTTGTTAATGGTCATCTCTCGACTGTTCCACGCAGTAGCGCAGTCCTTCGGGTGCAATTGCGATCTTGTGGACTGAGTAACTTGGTAGAGAATCGTTTTGCCGCACCTGCTTCCCACAGACTTATTTATAGTCCCACGCCTCCTTTCAACCGCTTGGGGTGTTGAGATTGTAGTTTCTACCTCTAGTCAGGTGTTCGCACCTCTGGTGTGATTTCTCAATTTCCCTACTAGCTCGAGTTGCGAGCACCTCTCAATCGTCTGGGTATCTGTTCTTTCGTTATGTGCCATTGTGGGGGGGGTGTTCTTCCATAGGTGTAGACGCAACCATGATAGCAATGTCACAACTCGTTCTTGTTCGGCGGTATACCCAACTGGGCCTAATCTCCTTATGTGCAGAGTGGCTCGGCCTCAGTGAGCATCGTGGCGTGTCATTCTGCTGAATCCGTCCCCTCTTAGCGCGCTTTAGTTTCTTGGTCGTGCCCATAGGTTGTTGACGTTGTGAGGCCTATGGCTACCGTGCTTTTTCTGGGCTTCCTTCTATCTTCTATTATAGGCCCATCAAACCTGCGATATCCACAACTTCCCATTGGGTTGTTTTATTGGGTGGCCACTTTGTGTGCTTCCCCCTGGTTCCCTGTTGACGTTGTCGCCGGCTGCTGGCAAACTGGTTTGCTGTGGTGGCTTCGGGCTGCTAATTCTAAGCTGGTTGGGTGTCTGCACAAAAGACACCTGCAGTCTATGCTGGCAATGGATGCTTACCCCATTTTGCTCTCCAATTCATGTACGCACCTGCCTTCGACATCCATGCCACTTCCTTCACATCTTCGGGACTGCACCCTTTCCTGAAGTAATGGTTGTGCGTGGTGCCTCCGTGGATACTTCCAGTGGATTTGGCTTCAACTTCGTTGATTCACACTGATCGACTGGTTCTTTTGCTTTCGTGGCCATCTCATCAGCTGGCTACTCTGCCCCTATTGTGACCATCCTGTTACAATTTAGTGTGGTTACTTCATGTAGTCGGTTCTGCCATCGTTCAATCTCTTCAGCTAAGTCCAACGTGCAAGAACTATCATGGTCCCATGAGAGTCTACCGTCTGCTGTTGGATTTACCCTGTCCTGATCTTGCGCTGTGATCTACTAGATACAGTTCAATTCACCATCATTGTCTTCGTCGCGCACTGACTCAGTATAGCGCGCCCCTTCAACTGGATCCAACATAACCACTACGTAGAGAGATTTCTTTTCGAATATCATTTTTCGTTTCTTGAGGTTGATGACCTCATTCATATCCGTTGCCCAATCTATCCCTAACAATGCCAGATATGGGTTACTGTCATCCACAATTTCTATGACCTCAAAATTGGTTTGTGTGCTAGCGCCGTCGATGTCTACTGTAACCCCGTGCAGTCTTCCCATGGGAAAAATCTTTTGTTGGTTAGCCATTCGTAATTGGATCGGGGACCATTGTAGTGTAGGCCTGCCCATGCACTCCCAAGTTTGTTTCGATAGGACATTCACATCGAACCCCAAATCCAAAATGACATAGTCCATCTCATAGTCTCCAATCTAGATAGTCAATCGCATTTCCCGCCCGATGCACAAAGCATGTTTGCCTAACTTCTGGACCATTCATGGTTCGTCTACTCCCGCGCATCTAGTTATCAATTCTTGCAGTCCCTTCACCGCTTTAGTATCCCTAAGTAACTTCATGCATTTTTCCAAGAAGGTGGTTAGCATGGAAGTATCCTTCTCTGGTCCCAGTTGATCCTTACTGCCCGAAGTAGAAGCTTCCACGAAGTTCTTCTTAGCTTCCACAAAGGTTTCCTTAGCACGCTCTAAGTCAAATTCTGGTTGTTTTGAGGGGGCCTTACGGACCCAGGTATCCTCCTCTAGCTTCTTCCCCTTATCTTCCCCTATAGAAACGCCACTTCTGAGCATCATATTCACGTTAGGATCTTCCATGCGTGGTTCAGCCTTCATCATTTGAACATTCTGAGTAGGGTTAGCCGGAAGCACCCCCTTTTCCTGCACCTGAGCAATTAGCGTGGGGAAATCGACTGCTTCATGATCAAATTGGTAACAATAAGGGCAACAGGCTTTGGTCGAGTTCGTGCAATCACCCGCGTAATGCCCCGATCCTCCATAATTATAGAAAATTAATTGTCCTCGTACCCGTCCAGGTCCCATTCCCTCGCGACCCCATCCGCATCCTTGGTATCCTCCTTCCGCGAGTGGTGCAGCGAGATCCTACCCGCATGCCTCCATCTGCATCCTATAAGCAGGTGCTCGATCCATCAACATCTCGTAACTACAACAATTTCTTTCATCGTGGCCCACCGTCCTACAGAAGTTACAAAATAATTGTTGAGAGGGGGGTTGTCTTAGGTTCTGCAATAGATGACAATTGTCCGTGGCATGCTTTCCTCCCACCTGATAGATTGTACACCAGAGTGCGGGCACCATGCTTGGCCCAGCTTGTACCTCTCGTCGCAACGGTATTGGTCCCCCTGCTGTCCCATAGTTCACGAAGATCGGACAATGGTCCTTATCGTGGCCCTGGCCCTTACATCTGATAAATTGCACCTCTTCCCGTACTTCTAACAGAGGTGCCTGCCCTTGTTTCAAAATTTGCATTTCTAGACATAGGTTTTGTATTTGTGCTTGGATTTGCTGTACTCCCAACCCTAGATCCTGTAGTGGGGTTTCGTGCAACCTCATTGCTATCTCCAACGCTTCAGCTTGGGTTGAGATCTTTTGTTGTGACAGAGCCGTCCTTAGATGTGGTGTT
Source organism: Pinus taeda (assembly GCA_000404065.3). Classification (NCBI taxonomy): domain Eukaryota; kingdom Viridiplantae; phylum Streptophyta; class Pinopsida; order Pinales; family Pinaceae; genus Pinus; species Pinus taeda. Next base: position 17,770 of record APFE031226898.1, read on the forward strand.
AATGATGCGACAAACCAAGCGCAGTGCTGCGCATCCGACAGTGTCATGTTTGCCTCGCGGATGGTGCTTTTCAACCTCTGGTCCAAATCCCACGGGGTTTCACCAGGCAACATTGCGATTTCCTTGAACCCAATAACCGACTGTGCTTCTGACTTTGGTCGACCAAATTCCTTGTTTAGCGCGTCCTGGATTGCTGCTATTCCCTCATTCGAATGATCACTTGAGTATTTCATGTACCAGGTCAACGCGTGGTCCTACAGCATGCTAACTAAGGTAGCCTTCTTGATGTTATCATTCGTGATGCCCTGAGCATCCCATACAGATATTATCACAAACTAGAACCTGCTTGGTTCCTCATTTCCTACACCTTTAAATATCAGCAACTAGACTGCGCTCCCCATCCAAACTTTTGGTGGTGGGGGTGGTGTCGATGTCGATGGGTTTGATGTAGGTGACGTGGGTGGTGGCGTGGACAAAGGTGGTATTAGTGGGAAGCACTCCTTAATCAACGGGACTGCACTTCTTGGTGAGAACCTCGTGAACTCCTCCTCGATCTCCCGTGAGATAGAATTAAGAGGATTGTTCTCTACCCCTCCCATTCCATGATAACCTCTTCTGCTCCGCATTACTCCAGACATCAATAAACATGCATAATCTATTTTTCACACAACAACATCTTAATCCAAGTATTCAATGATTTGATATACTTACCCCACGGTCCTTGGAGAAATCGCCTTTCCGCTTCACTATAACTGATGGTTGTATCTATCATGAACTCCGTGATAAATCCTCCTATTACCCGATCCAGCCAATGATCTACTGCACGTGCGATTTTATCTTCGATGGCTTCTAGCCTACGCACCAGTTCTAGGGTCCACACAATAGGATGATCTAGTCTGCACCTTCCCATGTTGTCAGCTAACCTCGCAATCCAATCGTACAACTCTATCAGAAATGTCTCGAAGAAGATCTCGTGGATATTTGTGTATATATAGCGGTCCAACCAATCTTCCTCCGATATTCGCGGGTTTCTGTTTTCCTGAACCGCAAACTCATGGAGCTTCAGATCCAACCACTCTTCAAGCTCTTTCTTTGTAGGGTTCCAGTGTTCCCACATCAGACACCCCTTAGGCAGATCCCGGTCCTGGCAACAAGACCATTTGTTGGGTTATATGGGCCTAACCCAGGTTTGGAAGAGTTATTTAGCCAAACAAATCCCGCAGCTACCAGCCCTTTTGGCAACAGCCTGCGGAGCGCAGATTGAGGTCTCACCCGAGGTAGTAGGGGAGGGTGTTGGAACCATGTTTCCACACCCTTGGGATGTCTAGATCTGATCTGGATGTTTCGCACACCGTTATGTATCTTCACACTGCTCTGTTTCTATGCAGATCCAAACCAGGGCTATTCCTCACTACTAATTACTTAAGGAGTTATTTTAGATCAGATCTACTTGTAATGGTCTTTAAGCAAACATTTAATCAACATAACTAGTGTGCGCAATAGAAATAGGTACAAACTTGCATTAACCCAATCAGAAGCATACACATATAGATTTAATAGAAATATCAATCATAAATTAACCAGATCCGCAATAGTTCAGATTAACATAGTGTTCCAAAATCAACTTATCTTTATTTCCACTTTATCACTGATACATCCAGATCTACCCTGTGCACTCAGCTGCAAGGGTCTACGCACATAGCTACGGACTCTACTAGGCCTCCGCGCACACAGCTACAGAGCCTCTATCCACTACCCAATACCCTCGACTTAGACTTACAGACGCTCCAAAACTTCTTAGCTCATGAACCCATTACCATTCAGATCATTCATGCCAAAAACTAACTACTCTAACCATAGAGCCTTGCTCTATTTATACATTTCCATGGTCTGCGGACCATGGGCAGGCTGACTCAACTTACATTCCTTTACATTATCTTTTGGAAAACAACCCTTTGACTTGACTTATTACCATTCGCGCTCCGTGCATCCCGCGAAGTCTTTACCCTATCTCTACCCAAAATTTCGGGCTTTGTGCCCCTTGACCATTACGCCGGGCTTCTGCTACCCAACACCTGTCCAAAATCTCCTTCAACATAAGCATGAAAATGTTTCCTATCAGGTTTGGCAGGGAATGAGGCCGCTAATTCTACCACCTAGGCATCAATAATATTTTCTAATGAAATAATCAAATCATATAGCAACACATCACTTGTCACATTCACTTCATGATTGTTTTATTGTTATGCGTCTCCTTCTTTTCCCTTCCGAGACTTACAGTCTTTCTTCAGGTGTCCTTTCTTCCCACATTTCCAACTCACTATACCCAATTTGAACTTGGATCTATCTTTCCTTGATTTACTATGATATCATGGGCTCTTTCCTCTTTCCATTTTTCTTCCCCTAATCTCTATAGTCAAAGCATTACCTGATGTTTCGCTGGAGCTTTTCTGTCGCTAAGGATTGCATCAACAACATCATCAAACTTTAAAGTACTAGATTCAATGACAGAGTTACTAATGGCCATAACTAAACCATTCCAACTTTTTGGGAATGAGCACAGAAATAACAGAGCCCTAACTTCATCATCAAAATTTACCGCTACAGAACTTAACTGACTGGTAGCTGTATTAAATTCATTTAAATGATCAGCAACAAATCTAGCTTCTGACATCTTAATAATAAATAAACGATCCATAATAAATACCTTGTTTGAGGCCGAGGGTCTTTCATATAGTTTTTCCAATGTCGTCATTAAACCCTAAGTTGTCATTTCATTTGAAATATTAAAGGCTACCAATGCTGCCAGGCACAACCGTATTGTTCCAAGTGCCTTCTCTATCAAGAATTTCCCATTCTTTGTATGTCATACTTGTCAGATTCTTTGTTTTTCCACTCAATGGTAGGTACAAATCTTTCTGATACAAATAATCTTCCATCTACATCTTCCATAGCTATTAGTTGTGGCCGTTAAATTTCTCGACCCTAAACCTACCATCTTCTGCCATTGCTCCCACTCGAACCAGGAACCCTTCTCTCTTGCAAGCTTATCAACCAAATTGACCTTCAAGTCTAATACCAATTGCTAGAAAATTATATATTACAGAAAAATTGTACACATAAAATATTGAAAAAACACAAACAAAGAAAACGCATAAAAGAAGAGAGACACATATATATGTGTTTCACCCAATTTGGGCTATGTCCACAGAGAAACACTGAGTCCTTCTGTTATATTATCCAGCAAAATGAAGAGATATAACCTACAAAATATCCGTTGTAATTTCCTCTTCACTCTCACAGAGTCTCCTCTCTCTTTCTCACTCAGAATACACATCTATAGCCACAACACAATTCCCTCTTGTAAATCAAGGGGTTGCCTTCTAGGCCAAAAAACCCTAAATTAAACATAAATTCTAGTCAGATCATCCGCCTAATGAACAGACCCCCCTGACAGTGATTAAATGGGCCGTGTTGCCACCCCATTATGAACTGGGGTCCAATGCGGTGATACCTTTGAATAAACAAGATAATTAGGCTCCACACCCAACAAGCGGGGGATAGAGAGTATGCATGTATGTGGAATATGTTGAGATAGGCATATGGTAATTGCGACAAAACTCATGGAAGGGAATGTAAAGGAGCAGTGTTGGCACAAGAGAAAGAGCAGGAAGAGGTGCATGATGTGAATTGAAGACCAAAGAAGAGAAAGTGGAAATATTGTGCTTTCCATATCTCTGTTAAGTAGTTGGATACATTGTCAACTATGATTTCATGTAGTATCTAGAAGGTGGAAATATTATGTTCTTTGGATCCCAGTAAAGAAGGTGGAGTCACTATGGGATATGAATTCGTGTAGTATTTTTTTGGCTAGATGGGGCTTGACCCAGGTTCAGAGTTATTTAGCCAAACAAATCCCTACACTACTAGCCCTTTCAACATCAGCCCGCAGAGCGCGGGCTGAAGTCTCACCTGGAGCAGTATGGGGGGATGCTGGAACCAAGTTTATTCACCCTTGAGATGTCTAAGGTGTCGATTTAGTCCAACTAAGCCTACCTTCATGCAGGTTACTTCATGCACTATCCTAGCCTTCAATACCTTCGCGATCTACTATAATCGCCTTTCGCGCAACCCTAACCAGGGGCTGAGATGCTTTCGCGCTGCTATGACAGCGATCTACATTATTTCCCCAAATTGCACCACGGACCTTACTTATCTTCTTACAGATGTTAGTTAACTTTGCGTAAACAAATATTCTATCTCACATTCGCTTAATAAACACAATTATATATGTTGACACATCATATAAACAGTAGAAATGTAATTTATACCCAATATATTCAATGCATAAAACTGGAAATAAATACACAGAACTGATAGAAAACTTCTCTTTATTATTGCTTCAACTGTGACAGACTTTACTCGCCCTACACACTCAGCTGCAAGGGTCCGCGCACTCAGCTATGGACTACTAGGCCTCTGTGCAATTAGCGTCAGAGCCTTCTCCTACTCTACAACCCAAAACTTGACTTTATTCCATGAATACGACTCAACTCTTCATCCTTAGCTTCATTTTTTTCCTTGTTTTACAACTTAGAGCCTCACTCTATTTATACAATCCCATGGTCTGTGGACCATGGGTAGATCTCTACAGCTGAAATTACATTAGAAAATTAAGAGTAGACAACCTTATGACTCATTTACAAGCTACGCACTTTGCGCCCATAAAATGCGGAGTCTTTACATCAAAGTTACAATTTGTGACCAAAATTTGGGCTCTAAGCCCCAAAACTTCCCTTGGGTGTTCCCGCGCCCAATAGGCCCCCAACACAAACATCGTGACTCACCCTTGAGTCACTCTGTCGGTGCGGAGATCTTTGCATGAAGACCTCCCAACTTTGCCTGGATTGCTATAAGATTGGCAACGCACTGAGCAACTGCCTGCTGCACTTCCTAGATGTGTTGTTCAGAGACTTTTGTAGCTGAATTGCTACCCTGAACCTGTTCCTATGTTCCCTGCATCTGCACGAGATTTGCTTCAATAAAGGTAGTAATGACATATGCCTCATTAATCCATGGTTGTAAATGTGCCTTCAAAACTGTTTCCTTATTTCGTGTAGCGTCTACCTGTTCCTTGAGCGCTTTTTCCTATTGCATCCACATGAGCCTCTGTGTAAGGGCAACCATCTACGTGGTCCCTTTTACTTCATCGTACTTCTGCTGTAACTCGTGTGCCTCTATTTATAGACACTATATATTTGGGTCCTCCTGCAGAGTGGTGAGAACCTCGAACGACTCGAACAGCGTGGTACAATGTTTCACTACACTGTTAACCTCCGCTACCGCTAATGTAATCATGTTGGCTCATTGTTCCTTAATATCTAGTGGAGTTGAAGGATGTGCCTTCAATTGGAGTTCATCTATCTGAAGGTTCAGCTCAAGCTGAACCTTGGCCATCTCTTCCTTTGCCTCATGCACCCCTGCTGCTAGTTTCCGGATGCACGCTTCCGTTGGTTCCTCTGCCTGGATGGCCAACTCTGAGACCATCTGGTAGGCTTCCTTGACAACCTACACAATCTGTTGGTTTTGCGCCACTACCTCGTTGCGCTGCAAGCTCAACTATTCAATGTTGATGCACTACTCGCTCATGACCTGGAGCGCGTGACCCTCCCTAGCTTGCAGTTCTGTAGTAACTCCATCCTGCAAAACATAGAGCATCTCCCGAGGGAGCGCAACCATATTTATCCCGACACCCTTCAGCCCACTGACCATAGGCATGTCAGCCTCAATTTCTATCACGAGTGCTCCGTCTGGGAGCACTATAGTGTTGGTCATTCAGGCGCGGAGCATTTCCTCAGTCGCGGCCATGTCTAGTGCGGCATTGGTTGAAACCGTACCAGCCTGTGGAGTACGCACCTACAACTCCTATATGTACGTTCGAAGAGTCCCCAACACCATCTGGTGTTCCTCCATAAACTGTTGGAGGGCCTCCGCGGTGACGTCCCTCACCATATCCCCAATGTCATGGAGATCCCCCTCAGTGAGGGTGATCAGATCGAAAGAAGTCTTTGAAGCCTTCGACTTCTTCCATGGCCCCACCTGCTCTCTTGGGTGTTTCTGATTCAACTATGTGGACACTGTCTGCGGGTCCGTGCCACCTTGCTCTGTATTTGTTTCCTGTTCGGGTGAAGGTGACTTCTGGCCTTCACGCTCCTTTTCTGCTTCCTTCTGCTGCTCTTCCACCACCTTTGCAGGGTCGCACCTATTGCGCCTTGGCTGTTGTTGCTTCATTTATTCTCTTCTTTGCCAATTGTGCCATCCGTAGTTTTGCCTCATGTTTTTTCCTCTGTGCGGCGGACTTCTTTGCTTCCACCACGGAGCTGGCTGGAGCGCGCCACTCTGGTGGCCACAACTCAAGCACTGCGAAGATGACGTCATCTATTGCTAGGTAAGGTAGCTCGCGCCATGTCTTTGTGTGGTCCTTCCGCACCCTGATGTACACGTGGTGGAAGTCCACCTTGAACTCCGCGAAGCTCTGCAGACAGTTGTAGACAGTGGGCGATAACTGCAGCTTGCGATTAATCCCCATTCTGATGTTCATCTCCATGAACACCCGGAATATTTTACTGTCTTTCATCCTCTGTGCATCTCTGGTTGCCCACAACAAAGCGTAGTTCGCTGCCTCTGGTAGGTCTTGCACAATCGTTGGGAACTGGCTGTCCTCAGGCAATCCCATGCCACCAACACTATGGACAACAGCAACCATGTATAATGAAAAGTCTTCCGCTGCTCCTATGCCTTGCGGCAGTTCTCCATGAACTCTCTGCACAAGTAGTCTTCCCAGTTAAACTAGACTACTTCTATGCATTGCGTGGAAAGTGCAACCACCGGCACGGGCACCTCATCCACGCGGAACTTCTGCATAACCTTCCCAGCCAATATCTACATCATGACTTTGACCGAAACGTTGTTGATGCTAGAAATCACATACCCTCTCTTCTTCTTCTCTAGCTTGAAATTCTTCTTCATGGCCTCCGTGATGGCCAAATCATCACTCTTACCCTCTGAGATGTTCGTTGGGTCCTCCCCTTTGCAAGGGAGTTGAGTAATTCTGTGAATCAGATGGTTTGTGATGGGGATGGGCTCCTCAAACAACAAGCATCCAACATGCACCAGGCAGATCAGCTACCTGATGACGAAAATAGTTACTGGGGTGCGATGGTAATGCGACACCCAGTTCTGATTTAACAATCCTGCCTTTTCTACACCTCTCAACCACTGGCGCGGCTCCAACTCGATGACTCTGGGTGGTGTGTTTTTCTTCTAGCTCATTAGCTACACGGTTGCCAAATGTGGGAACTCCTCGTGGTCTGTGAGATCCCAGTCTTCAAATTTTAGCATAGGCACTCGACCCAAGTGCACTCCATTGAAAATGATGTCGTCAGGGAGTAGCGGAGTTTGCAGAGAGCTTTTGCTCTCATCTAGGTCTTTGGGCACCCTTGCTTTTCCCTTTCGCGGAGGAACATACGCAGATATCCTGGTCAGAGGGTCCACACCCTAGGTTTCCACCTCCATTTCTATATCCTCCCTCTCCTCTGCCAAGATTTCCTCAAATTCTTCCTCCTCATCGGCCTCCAAGTTGATATCCTTCCCCTTTTCTTCCATGGTAAGCCTAGTTCTTAGTAGGTTTCTTGGGGATACGCGCACTGGTACCATAGCTTTCTTATCTTTCTTGGGTTTCAGTGCGCGGTGATTTAGGGATTTATGTGACTATCCCGACACTTTCTGAGGCTTCTACTTCCGTCATGGCCTGCGCAGCCTCCTCAGCGGTCATTACATTGGTATCCATGGCTTCCTCAAGCATTGCCATACTGCTATTCCACAATTCTCTCAACGACTTGGGTAAGTGCTCAAACAATGACTTCGACTTCAAAATATCGAACAAGCCTGGGTTCATGAGTGTCTGGATGTGCAACAGATCAGTTCTCAAATTGCCAAGTGTTGTTTGTTGGAAAGCAATTTGTAATTTATAGTGCCTTTTGAATTTGAATTCAACCGTTCCCCCCACATTCGGTCCATTAATGCTCCCTTGGCGGCATATTTTCTCAAATCTAACCCATAAAGTTCACCTTAAATGCTTGCCGCCCACTCCATTTGGTCTCAAACCAAGCATCACATCATGAATAGTGACTGTAACGACCACTTTCCATCCAACCCACGCAGCAGCACAACTACCCTCGCGTTGTCACAGACCCTGTGAAACTTTGCTACTACGCGCAGTCCAAACATCACCCAGCTCTCGGGCAAAGTAGTTTATAGTCCTGCGCCTCCTTTCAGCTGCTTGGAGCACTAAAACTATGCTTCCAATAGCTAGTCATATGGCCGGCCCACCTGTAGGTGGCTTCAAACGACTACCGTTTACTTTTCCTGGGAAGAGTTCACCATTTAATTTCACCAACTACACCGCGCTACCATCTGTGATTTCCTTAATAACATATGGTTCCATCCAATGCATTCTGAGCTTCCCTGGGAATTTATCAAACTTACTATCATATAACAACACCAAATCATTCACCTTAAAGGTGTGCAACTTAATATGTCGATTGTGCCAAGCATTTTCGCGCTGCTTTTGTACCTGCTGGTGGAATCCAGCCAAAAACCATTCTTCTTCGAAATCCTCCATCTGCGCGAGCCTCTCCTCCAGGACCCCGTGGTCCATCATACCTGTGAGTGCTGCTATGCGTAGACTAGGCACGATATATTCCATAAGCATTATGGCTTCTACTCCATAAACAAGCCTAAACGGTGTCTGTTTAGTCAGTTTCTTGCATGTTGTCCTATAAGCCCATAACACTGCTGGTACGCACAGGTCCCAATCACTTCGCTGCGCATTACATACTTTGTTCAGCGTGTTGTACACATTTTTGAATGCTTCCGCATGGATAACCTTCTGCATGATTATTCTTCCCACATAATGTCTCCCTAACATTAAGAGCCATTTGCACATTTGTCCCCCCAACACATGCTTATTGACCATACCTCTCAGCGCAGAGTTCATGTGCATCCGCACAGGTTCTTTTCCATATGCCTGTACCCACCTGGACAGATGCACGCACGAGTCATCTCGTCCATTGTACTTGTCTGTCAACCACACCCTAGGCTTCCCAAATCACGTGTGCATCATCCTTCTACATTCGCTCTAGTTGTCAAAGCTCCCTTTATGCGTACCCCACCACCTCGCGGGCGTAGCGCGCAGTACCTAATCCAAGGCTTGGAAATGTTGCTTTTCCAACACTTCTCTTTCAAATTTATCCAAGAATGTATCTACCTCACTTAAACCATCATAAGTAGGTAGATCTCTTACTTCTGTCGATACACAATGCAGTGACCTGGTCATCATATTACAGTTCAGCGTGGTTACTTCGTGTAACCAATTCTACCATCACTCTCTCCTCATCAAAATCTGAAGTACAGGAGCTCTCGTGCTCCCATGAAATTCACCCATCCGCGGTGGGATTTACCCAATATTTCTCTCGCACTGTTATCTTGTAGATGCAGTCCAAATCATCATCACTTTCATAGTCGCACACCGGCTTTGTATAGCACAATCCTTCAGCAGGGTCTAGGGGTATAATTATGCGTAGCGATTTCTTCTCAAAAATCATCTTGCGCTTCTTCAGATTAATCACCCCGTTCATGTCAGTGGCCCAATCCATTCCTAAGAGTGCGGGATAGGGATTGTTGTCATCAACAATCTCTATCACTTCAAAGTCTACCAGCACACTCGCTCCCTCAAAATCCATAGTAATTCCCTGCAATCTCCCCATGGGTATTACTTTCTGCTAGTTCACCATTCACAACTAAATTGGAGGCCATCGTAGTGTAGGTCTCCCCATTCGATTCCATGTCTATTTCGACAGAACATTCGCGTCCGATCCTAAATCCAGGATAACTTGGTCCATTTCATATTCTCCAATCTGCATGGTTAATCTCATTTCTCTTCCCTTCCTTGTATTATGCTTTCCAATCTTCCAGACTGAGCGCGGTTCTCCTGACATGATCCCAACGCATCTGTTAATGAGTTCCTGTAATCCTTTTACAGCTTTACTGTCACGCAATAAATTCATACATGTTTCCAATAATGTTGTGAGCATCGATGGGTCCATCTCCGGCTCCAGTCTGTCCTTGCTTCCTAAAGTGGAGGCATCAACGAAACTCTTCTTAACTTCCATGAAGGTTTCCCAAGTGTGCTCCAAATCAAACTTTGCTTCTTTCGTCAAAGCTTTGCAAACCCAAGTACTATCTTCTCATTGTGTGCCTTTGTCATATCCTGTCACGATTCCACTTCAGAGCACAATGTTCACATTCGGATCTTCCTCGTGTGGCTCATACCTCATCATCTGCAAGTTCTGAGTCGAGGGAGGCGGTAACACTCCTTTGTCGTGAATCCTAGCTATCAAAATAGGACAATCCTCTGTCTCGTGATCAAACAAGGTGCAATGCAAACATGACGGGTGCAGTGGGTTTGTAAAATCATGGGCATAATGTCCCAGCCCTCTGCAATTGTAGCATATCAATTGTCAGCGACCTCTTCCAAGTTCTCCTCCACCTTGGGCTCGTCCTCGCCCCTGAAATCCCATTCACATCATTCTGGCATTCTAATCCAGGGGACGCGATTCGGCCTAAACTCTGTAGGTGGGAGTTCTATCCATCATCAATGCATAGCTTCTACAAGTGTGATGATTGTGTCCCACCGACCTACAAAAGTTTCAGAACAAATGTTGTCAATTTTTCGTATACTTCTGTAACAAATGGCAGTTGTCCGTGGCATGCTTTCTATCTATTTGACAAATCGTGCACCACAAAGCAGACACTGTGTTGGGTCCTACTTGTGCTTCCAGCCTTAGAGGCATCAGTCCTCCTCCTGTAAGGTAGTTTGCGAAAACCAGGAAATGTTCCTTCTCATGATCCTAACCCTTGCATTTTATGCACAACACCTCTTTGCGCACTTTTGGTCGAGTTGTCCTATCCTGTTTCAGACTCTGCATCTCAAGGCATAAATTCTTCAGCTACGCATGGATCTTCTGAACTCCCAAGTTAGGATCCTGCATTGAGGTCTCGTGTAGCCTCATTGTGATCTCCAAGGGCTCTGCCTGAGTCGTTAGCTTCTGCTGCGATAATGCACTCCTTAAATGTGGTGTTAGCGACGCTACAAACCACTCGCGGTGTTGTCCATCTGTCAGATTCATATTAGGTTCACAAATCATACACTTCAGCCTCTGATCTAGCTCCTAAGGAGTCTCGCCTGGTAGCATCGTGATATCTTTGAATCTAATGATTGACTGTGCTTTAGACTTCGGCCTGCTAAATTCCTTATTTAGCGTTGTTTGGATATCCGTGATTCCCACATTCAGACTATCATTAGAATGCTTAATATACCAGGTCAACGTGCGATCTTGCAGGGTGCTAACTAGTGTCGCTTTCTTTATATTTTCATCTATAACTCCTTGCGCTTCCCATACGGCTCTTACAATGAACCAAAATTGGTTTGGATCCTCATTTCCTAATCCATTGAACATAAGTAACTTTACTGTGTTTTCCATATTGAATCACGGTGGTGGTGGAGGAGGTACAGGTGAAGACGAAGGTGATGGCAATGAAGTTGGTGGCGGTGTGGGTGGGGGTGGTATTCACGTAATTATTTGCCTTATCAAATGGATCGTACTTCGCGGAGAGACCTTCGCCAGCTCTTCCTCGTCCCTTCACGGAGGTGAAATCAAGGGGCTATTTTTTGGTCCCTTACTTCCTTCGTTCCTATAGGTTTTTACACTTCACGTAGCCCCAAACATCAAGGTAATTGCATAACCCTTTTTCTGCACAATAACATTTTAATCCAAGTATTAAAAGATCTTATGTACTTACCTCACGATCCTTTGAGAAAGCATCGCTCTGCCTTGCTAAAGTTGACTGAAGTGTCGACCACGAACTCAGTAATGAATCCTCCTATAATCCGATCGAGCCAATGATCAACGACGCACGTGATCTTATCCTCTGATGCTTCCAACCTATGCACTAACTCTGGGGTCCATATAATAGGACCGTCAAGTTTCCACCTTCGTTGGTTATCTTCTAGCTTCGTGATCCACTCATATAGCTCAGTAGGGAAGAACACAAAGAAGATTTCGTGGATCTCTGTGTATAGGTAGCAGTCTAACCACACTTCTTTCGACAGTCGTGGGTTCTTGTTCTCCTGCGCCGCGAACTTGAGAATTCTTCTGTCCAACCAACCTTCAATTTCCCTCTTAGTTGGATTCCAATGATACGACATGAGACATCCCTATGCAGATTTTGGTCTTGGCAACGGAACCATTTGTTGGCTTGATGGGGCCTAACCCAGGTTCGGAGTTATTTAGCCAAATAAATACCTACACTACTAGCCCTTTCGGCATTAGCCCACAGAGCGTGGACTAAAGTCTCACCTGAAGCAGTATGGGGGGATGCTGGAACCAAGTTTCCACACCCTTGAGATGTCTGAGGTGTTGGTTTAGTCCAACTAAGCCTACCTTCACACAGGTTACTTCGCGCACTGTCCTAACCTTCAATACCTTCGCGATCTGCTATAATCGTCTTTCGTGCAACCCTAACTAGGGGCTGAGATGCTTTCGCACTACTATGGCAGCAATCTGTGTTATTTCCCCAAATTACACCGCAGATCTTACTTATCTTCTTACAGATGTTAGTTGACTTCGTGTAAACATATATTCTATCTCACATTCACTTAATCAACACAGTTATATATGTTCGCGCATCATATAAACAATAAAAATGCAATTTATACCCAATATATTCAATGCATAAAACTGGAAATAAATACACAGAACTGATAGAAAAATTCTCTTTATTAATGCTTCAACTGTTACAGACTTGACTTGCCCTGCACACTCAACTGTGGACTACTAGGCCTCTGCGCACTCAGCTGCAGAGCCTTCTCCTACTCTACGACCCAAAACTTGACTTTATTCCATGGATACGACTCAACTCTTCATTCTTAGCTTCATTTTTTCCCTTGTTTTACAACTTAGAGCCTCGCTCTATTTATACAATCCCATGGTCCGTGAACCATGGGTAGATCTCTATAGCCGACATTACATTACAAAATTAAGGGCAGAAAACCCTATGACTCATTTACAAGCTACGTGCTTCGTGCCCACAAAATGCGTAGTCTTTACATCGAAGTTACAATTTGTGACCAAAATCTAGGCTCTAAGCCCCAAAACTTCCCTTGGGGGATCCTTCACCCAACATATTTACCAGGTCGAAATATTGTGTACACTAGATCCAAATTAAGTAGGTGGAGACATTGTTGGCTATGATTTCTTGTAGAATTTAGCAGGTGGAAATATTGTGTGTTATGGATCCTTGTTAAGTAGGCAGAGGCACTATGGGCTATGAATTTATGTAGTATTTGGTAGGTGCAAATATTTTTTCTATGAATCATGGTTAAGTAGGTGGAGGCACTGTGGGTTATGACTGCATGTAGTATTTATCAGGTGGAGGGACAATGTTCTCTAGATTCCTGTAAGCAAGTGGATACACCATGATCTCTATATTCCTATATGATCTAGTTTAATGGAATTGTGTAAAAAATTCCATTGATAACTTAACTCCTCAGACTCTAGATCTATATTGGAGGTGGTCAATTGCAAGAAACATTGTAGTGCAATTGGCCTGTGCTAGAGGAATATTTATCAATGCTACAAGTTACATATTGACTTTCATTGATAAATTTCTTAACTACTCTACCATTTTCAAAGTTTTGACTACTATCTTGTTGGCTTCCTTACTTCTTAGAGAGAAATGTTATTTTATTTTGGATCTGCATGTTGAAATATGAGTCCTTATACATTATATGGGAACATATTTAGTCTTCTTCTTATGTATTTGAATATTTATTTTAGAGTTTTGTGATGGATTATATGTATACAATGGTCAAGGAGGATTTCCTTCATAAGGACTTTGGAACATACTTCAATAAATTGATTCTCTCTTCCAACTACTTCATTATAGATGAATACGAACTCCCTCTTAAATTTGATCTCCTTGAAAAGACTTATAAGCTTATACAATTCATGAATCCCAATAATCTTCTATGTTATTCCCCGTAAATTATATAATTGTCTTTCCATCCATAAATACTATTCTATTTTCCATTTTATAAGCAAGAAATAGAAATCAAAATTAACTACAAACGTAGTACAAAAGTAGATTGTAGAGCTATGTACACCTGTCATGTTCTTCAATATCGTTAACAATAGAGATCCTTGTTGTCTACGACCTTGGGTTTCTTCGGAGCTTCTTCCACTAGTACAAAATGGCTAATTAATTACTAAAAAAAGGGCTAAAATTTGCATATAAACGACTGTTTTTCAGTCAGTGACCAATAGTAGCTAATTTACAGTATCTTATAATGCTACCAACTTTTTGCTTTTGGCCCCTAACCAACCAATTTTGGTAGATAGCAGTCGGTCTTATATATATAGATGAAATAGCTTACTAAGATATCAGTGAATCATGTCGGTTATCCCAAGGCTTTGCCTGGCTTGCTGATAACTCACGCTATCAATGTGATAGACATATATAAAAGGAAAGCACATGAAGGTTGCCTTTATGTATCGATAGAATAACTACCCATCCTTTGATCTAGTCAAGTTTATAGGGGATCACTCCCGAGCGAGCATCTCTCAATAAGGGTGCTAGGCGCTCCCGAAACACAAAGGTTCCCGAGAACAAGCACGTAGCGGAAAAAAATCCCATAGCACTGCACTTGGCATGAGATGCCAAGCTGCTTACTTTAGGGGCGGGTTCACCCCAAAGGCATGGAACCCTCAAAAAAGTCATTTTTAGCTTAGTCATTAATTGGTTGTCTCAACTTTATTGTCTAGTAGTATATTTAGTCATAAATTTGGTCGTTAATTTAGTCATTGATTTAGTCATTAATTTCTACAATTAATGACCAAAGATACATCAAAATATATTACTAAATGATCACCCGGAAAAACCAATTAATGACCAAAGAAATATGACCAAAATGTTGGTTGTGTTATAAGATACTGTAAATTAGCTACTAATAGTCACATATATGCAAATTTTAATGATCGTTTGAAACTAATTAATGACCAAAGAAATATGACTAAATTTTGGTCTGTTATAAGATACTGAAAAGTAGCTACTAATAGTTGTATATATGCAAAATTGTAATCATAAATTTATCATTTGCAATAGTTTATATTCATTTCATTTACTTTCATTAACAATTATTATAAGAAACTAATTTAGTCATATATTCATTTTATTTGTATTCATCATTAATTGACATAAACTACTAATTTAGTAGTTTTAGATTTATTTTATGTATTCATTATTAATCAACATAAATTAATTAGTATGATTTTGCAACTTAATTTAAAAAAATGCCATACAATGTACATGTTCATCTAATATAAAAACAAAAAGTTACATATGTTAATTACAATACTAAATAATATCAAGTGCAACTATAAATAACTTCAACCACATAAATTACATTATATAAAATTTCAAGTATTACAATACGAGTTTCCAACTTAATATTGGTTGGGGATATTGCTATGGGGTAAAATGCATGGTGTATGGAAAATGAAAACTACCCTCAAAGGCCTTCCTGGGACCTTCGACACACTGTAAGATTATCTGCAGATGCTACCAAGTTATGCACATGTTCATATACAAATATCAATTAACAAAGCATGGAAAGAGGATTACCTTAAGTCTCCTTCTAGATTTGTTTGGAGATCGCAATGCAGCTAAGAGGAACTCCCTCAAAGTCGGCTCCAAATCAATTCCTGCACAAAGGAAAGGCAAACACAATCACTGCATACAACCTTGAAAACAAATATATGAATACACAATGAACATATATTTGCATACAACTAAACTACTCAAATAAACAAGCATCGAATGAACAATGTTACTGACACCATGGAGAAGGGAACACGACCGCAGTTCTGTATTAATAATGGAAGAGCGATTACAACCATCCATTGTATCAGTCTTCCTTTGCCCGTTCCGCTTCTCTCTCTCTCTCTCTCTTCTAGCTCACTTCTTCAGATATGAGACAATTCTCAACATCTTAGTAGGCTATCCTTTCAAATGCTCTGACCCTTTTCACAATGACCCTCTCACTGCTTATGTAGCAATCGAGTTAGGGTTGCCAAGCTCCTCATAGAGTTCACTAGGGAAAAAGCAATGAACTTGCCCTGCTTTTCAGCTCTTTCCCATTTGCCTCCTTTGTTCAGATTAGAATTTCTCAAAATAGGTCGATTTAAGATATTTTCTTGCTTTTCTTGAGTGTTTTTAGGAACACATATCTAGATATTTGTGAGTCAATTCGTTCCTTTGACCCTTGGAACTTCCCTCAGTTTCACTAACGTTTCCCCTGGTCTAACGAATTGAGTTAGTAGGGTCACTAACGCACCCTTAGGCCTGGTAACAAGCTTTATAAAGCAGGTTTTCAGTGTGCAACCAATGTTAGTGTGGAATCAAGGCTTGTAATTGTGGTCTTTTCTTCAGTCATCTTGTCTTTCACCTCTGAGTTGATGAGGAGGTCATTTTGTTGTATAACAGATGCCCCCTAAACTATGAGATCAAAGGCAGAGACGATGGCCGAAATACTTTACTAAAACTGTAATTTGTCCTCTCAAAATGCGAGAGAGAGAAGCTTTGGGCGGCAAGGGAAACTTGATACAACACATATATATAAAACTACTAAAATCATGTCCTGAGTTGGGCATTCCCATGCTCAATAGCTATGTTAGAGTAATTTTCTCCAAAGAGATATAAAAATACTGGCTGCCGATAAGCACAATGCGGATCCAATTGTCATAATAGAATCATCCTGAAACAACTGTCTCCAAAAGACAATATCCATAGCTTGGGAGAGGAAACAAGGCTGAATGATGCAAGCCTCTACCCAAGGTCTTGATTTTTGCTTCACTGAACAACATAGATCGATACATGTGAAAATATGCGTTGACGTCGAACATGCATGAAATCATCTGATTACCAGTCAATAATGGAGACCGTTAACAGACGCAAGGAAGGCCACCGATAATGGTGATGGTCTACAAGATGCACAGTACAAACTAGCGAGTGTGAAAGATGTCTTTGTCGTCAAACACTCGTAGAATCGCTTAACCAAGAACCAATAATGAGAAGCCCTGATCAAACACAAGGTAACCTGTCACTAATGGCTGCAAGTACCAAGGCACTGAATGTGTTTCGGGGTTATCTTCCTAGATCGAGTGTTGAAGTCGATAGGAAGAAACCTGTCGAAAGGTAGGCAATGATGTGTCCTACATCAATCGATATGAAACGGGACAAGAATGATTTTGTTTTTTGAGGAATATTTTGAGCATTTGGATCTACACAATAGAGGGCATGATGAAAGGATATGTTTGTTCGGTTGATGGAGGAAACAAATGGGTAACCCTTGAAAAATAGAAGGCACAACAACAGTTTTAACCAAACATCACTAGACTCATGAACACTACAGAGTGTTAAGATACAAAGATGCAATTACATTAGGGTATATAGGCTAAAACCCATAGGATGGTAGGGTTCATATTGAGAGGTCATTAAAAGGAGGTTTATATGAGGGAGTGCCATGTTCAAGGGAACGACTGCTGCCAAACCACGCTTTCTAATACGGAATACAGTTGTATTATCCACTTTCCCCATCTGATTAATTTTATGAGTCCAGACGGGTAAACTCATCGATCTTTTCACATTTAAAGAGTTTGAAAAGGACCACAAAAAGAACGACTCTTTGCCCTATCTGATTAGTTTAATGAGTCTAGATAGGAAAACTCGTCAATGTTTTCATGTTTTAAGGGTCTGAAAAGTATTGTAAAAAGAGTGACTCTATATCTTGTCTGTGTAATTTAAAGAGTCCAGACTAGACAACTCAGTGGTCTTTTCATATTTAGAGAGTCTGAAAATATCATAAAGAGCAACTCCATGGTGGTCCCTTTGTCATAGTTGTTAACCGAGTGTGACAAAAGGTTAATAGTATACCCAGATCAGTTACTTTTCTGTTAGTTAATATATTGAATCCGGATAAAGAGAAACCTATTTTCAATAGATGTCAACCTCATTTTGTTACGAGTATGAGGCGACGGACTAAAGTCATTTTTCATCGTGAATTTTTAATGAGTCACACAACGACAAACTCAATACCTTCCTCAAAATTTTTAATGAGTCAAATGAATACAACTCAAGGTATCTTTTTCAGTATAGTGAGCGAGAAAAAGAGGGAAAAGAACGGCTCATTATTTCTTCATAGTTTTAACGAGCTCGAAAGAGGAGAAAAACTCGGGAATTTTTCGATTTAAGAGCGAGAAACGGTCCCAAAAAAGAAAGTACTCTTGTTGCTGCCGTATGTTTTTAACGAGTCCGATAACAAAAACTCGGGATTTTTCAGTTTAACAAGTGAGAAAAGTACCTAAAAAAATGCTTGAGTCATCTTTATCAAGTTTAACGAGCCTAAAGACAAAGCTTGGGATTTTTTCAGTTTAAAGAGCGAGAAAAAAGCGCCTAAAAAGAATGCTTCGTTGGTATTTTTCAGTTTAATGAGCTGGAAAAAGATCAGAAAAGAGTTGCTTAGAGCATCGTCGTATAGATTTAACGAGCGCAACGATGAAAACTCGAAGATGTTTCTATTGTTTAAAGAGAAATAAAATATCTCAAAAAGTGCTCTATTGAGAATTACATAAAATTACACAACACGTACCTAGTGTAATACTAGGCATAATACTTTTTCAAGGAGAGCCTATTTCTGGACTCCTTAAGCGAGACTCCTTCCCAGTCCTGCAGTTTGTATGCCCCTTTTGAGAGGACTTTCTTGACGATATAGGGACCTAGCCATAATGGTTGGAGTGTGCCCGCCCCCAAGAGATTGTGTTTTTGATCATAAAGCAAAACAAGGTCGCCCTCTTGGTAAGAACGAAGCTTAACCTTTTTGTCATATTGGGATTTTACCCGGCGCTTGTGAGCTTCGAGTGCCAGTTCGACATCTCGACAGGTTTCATCTAGCTGAGCAAGGTATAATAAGCATTCCTCTTCGGCAGTAGTGCCGAGCAGGAGTTCAATGGCTAGTTTCAGGGAAGGGATCTGACACTCAATGGGTAGAACTGCTTCTAGGCTGTACACCAGTTGAAAAGGTGTATAGCCCGTGGCAGTCTTTACTGAAGTTCGGTACGCCCATAACGCCGAATATAACATTCGGTGCCAATTGGTTTTATGGTCTCCTACCAACTTACAAATCATGGTTTTTAAGATGCCATTTATGGCCTCCACTTGACCATTATCTTGGGGGTAGTAGGAGGATGATCGATCCTGACGAAAACCAAGCAGCGACGTTAAATCAGACATCATATGGTTCTGGAAGTGAGATCCATGGTCTATAACGATTGTGCGGGGTACACCAAAATGATAGATAACCTAATTGAACAGGAATAGCACCGCAGTTTCTCCATCGGCACTGTAGGTAGGAAGGGCTTCGGCCCATTTTGTAAAATAGTCCACAACTACTATGATATAGTTGTGTCTAGCAAAGGAAACGGGCTTACAGGTGACAAAGTCTATCCCCCATTTGGCAAAAGGGCTAATAGATATCACTGGGTATAGTAGGGCTGGAGGGGCATGCATTTTCTTTGTGAAGACTTGACAAGGATGGCATTGCTAGACAACCTTGAAACAATCTTTGAACAAGGTTGGCCAGTAATAGCCTACACGCAATATTTTATGTGCAATAGATATGCCAGAAAGATGACCGCCACATGCCCCAGCATGGCAGTCATTTAAAACGTGCTCCGCCTCTTCATGAGTGAGGCAACACTGAAGAACTGTATCCGCACCGTGACGATATAACGTATCATTAATCACTAGATAGTGTCGTGCTTGGTGACGAATATGACAACGGTTGCGTGTCGTGAGTTCAGGGCGGAACTGTTGTGCTTGGAGGTAGACAAGAATGTCCCCATACCAAGGATCAATGGTGTCGATAAGATAGATAGCCTCATCCGGGAGAGGATCGTGGGCTATCTCGTTCGGATCGACGATGGGAAGGTCCGACAAGAGTTCGGTGAAGACTAAGGAGTTCTTTGCCTTGGAAGCTATGAAAACCAAATCAAATTGTTGGAGGGTTACGATCCATTTTGAATATTTTCCTCGAATTACTTGACGAGACAAGATATGTCTCATGGGATTCCCCAAGGCAATGACAGTAGTCTATCGCAACATTATGTAGTGTCAGAAACGGTTAAGAGCAAAGACGACTACCAATGACAGCTTTTCCACATGCAAATATTTGAGCTCGGGCCCATCCAGGCCTTTGGACAAATAATAGATCACATGTTCACTCCGGTCATCATGCATTTGAACCAAGACCATTCCAAGGGAGGATGGCGAGGCTGCCAGGTAAAGAATAAAGTCGCGGCTATAGTCTGGAGTGCTGAGTGGGGATGATATAAGCACCTTTTTCAAGGCATCAAATGATCATTGAGCTTGATCATCCCACAGATACGACACTCCTTTCTTAAGCAAGCATGAAGCCTTTCGTCAATTCGGCATAATTTACGATGAATTGTCGTAAAAAGTTTGTTTTCCTTTGCAAACATTGGAGCTGAAGAACAGATTGTGGTTTCGACAATTGAAAATTTTCTTTTACCTTATTGGGATCAACCCTAATCTCGGACTTGGAGACAATGAATCGAAGTAAGCGTCCAGACTCGACAAAGAAAACACATTTATGCGGATTCAGGCGGATGTTGTAAAACCGACACTTTAGAAAGATTGCTCTTAAATGGTTGAGGTGTTGCGTTCGTACCTTGGAATGGGTTGGAAGGTCATCCAAGTAAGCTTGAACGATATGCCTGATATCATGAAACGTATAGTCCATGGCTCTTTGAAAATTCGCTCCAGCATTCTTTAAACTGAATGGGAGTTTTCTATAGGCAAAGACACCCCAGGGGCAGACGAAGGCAGTTTTATGCTGGTCTTTGGGTTTTATAGCAATCTGGTTATAACCTGAGAATCCATCCATAAATTAAAATGATTCACAACCAACGCAGTCGTCGATGATTTGGTCGATGAACGATGTCGGATAATTATCCTTAGGACACGCGGTGTTCAAGTCTTGATAATCGACACATATGCAGATGGTTCCTTGTTTTTTATCCATAGGAACTAGATTGGAAACCCATTCCGTTAAAGGAACAGGATAGACGAAACCAACATGTAACAATTTTTCCACTTCGGTTTTCATGGCTACCATTTTGCAGGGATGGATCAGACAAAGTGTTTGATGGATAGGTTTTTCATTGTCGTAAAGCTTGATCTCATGCTCGATAATAGAAGGATCTATGTCGGGCATTTACTCATAAGACCAGGTGAATACATCGCATAATTCCTTAAATAGGCAGGTGAAGCTTGCAATTTCCTCAAGATTGGAATCAACTCCAATCTGGATGTTTTCCACGATGTCTGTCTTGACGGAAATATCGATGAGCAATGTCTTTGAAATATTGCCCATGTTTCCTTCTGCATCCAAAGTTTGGATGGTCGTATAGGGTGAGGAAACGATTTTCAGTACGTCAGGGGACAGGATTTGAAGAAGCATTGTGTCCGGATCAGATATCGAAACACGATGATGCCGATCCTCCCAAGGTCGCTCTTCTAATCTCATGATTTCTCGAATGGCTTCGTCCGTAGGTAGGACTTGATCGAGTAGATCGAAAGAAGGCACAGTTATGGAAGGGGCGGTGGTACCATCGGCAGTCACCAACGTGACTGGAGATGCAGATGCGGATTGAATGGCTTGGTAGGCCACTTCAGCTGGTGACAATGGCATGTGATCTCTGAATGTGTCAAGGTCTGAAGGAGCCGGTAGGATCCATGGATCGGTCTGTTCATGAGGAAAAGATGAAAGCATGTTGACCGATTGTGAAACCTTGGGCAGCTGAAGACGAAAACAACCCATGAGGGAAGAAGCCTTCAGTAGACCGGTACCTAAACTGACATAGTAGTTAGTTCCACCTCCTACTAGGGGTACGGAGCCACTTGGTAATGGTGAATAATTAGGGGTGCAGAAAGAAAACTGATCCACTGTAATAACCTTTCCATCCAATGGAAATTGGATGATGCGAAAGATAGTAGATATGATGACCGTCATGGCATATATCCAACTGCGACCCAACAAGAGATTATAGTTGAGTTTTTTGTCTACGACTTCTATGTCCACCGTTACGGTTTTCCCATAAAAAGTGATGGGAAAACTCGCTAGGTATCCTTTTGGGATAAAGGTGTGACCGTCGAAAGCTTTAAGGGAGTTTGATGACGGGGATAGGGTTGGATAACCTAGACCAAGCCAACATGAAGCCAACATGATGCAGGTAGAAGCACCTTCGTCGATGACAGTTCTATGTATACCTTTACCTTTCGAAGTTATATGCACCTGGAATGCAAGCTGGTGAGAAAGGGGAGGTTTACACTTGTCCATGTCAAAAATAGCAAGCATGGAATCCATTGGGTCAATACCCCAATAGCCAAAAGCAAAGCTTTCCATTGTGTTGGGCATGTTTGTAATACTTCAAGTGCCGACATAGCCGACGGCGCTTGCGCCAAATCTTCTACAACGTTGTAGTGTTGGGCAGCACATGCAGATGTATTGTGCATTGTGTGTCAAAGTGCCCCTTTTGGGGGTCGAATTACAAGGTCCTCAACCGGCCTGTCGATATGCAAATCGTTGGGTGGTGGTGGGTTTTGACCTGAGGATGGTTCTGCTGCAGGAGCGACAGGAGCTCCATAAGATTTGGCTCTTGTTGCAAGTTCTACGGTTTCAAATGTGTAAACAATAGAAGATCCTTCACCAGCCGAAGGATGTTGTGAACCATTGTTGCCCCCTTGTGGGGGTTGTGGTTGGTTTGCAATAAGATTTTTCTGCTGTTAAGCGGGGAAAGGATTTCTAAGGACAGCGGGGGACTTACCAGAATCCCTTTTGGCAAGGTATTTTGTGAATTCCTGAAGCCGCGGACAACGCCAAGTCGTGTGGTCTTCAGCACAGAGTTTGCATGGATATCTAGTGGGTTTATCCTTTTCCTCATCAGTAGGCGCAGCGGCCTTCTGGTTTAGGTTGGGCTGCTTGGTTGACTTCTCTTCAGACGGAGCAGTCTTTTTCTTATTCTTCTTGTTCTTGCCACCGGATTTTTGCGTAGACTGCACAGAGTTTATCACAGTGGTAGGAAGAGCAGTCGTATTGGTAGAGGGGTCCACTGCCATCTTGGCAATGTGACCATTGGGTTGTTTTACAACGGCCCCAGAGGTTGCACCGACAATCCCATCGGCGTGCACTCCAGGGTGCTGAGTGGTGGAAGCATTGGGGTTACCAGGAGCATTGGGGATTATGCCGTAAAGAGTGCCAGACTGTGAATATATCAAATCTAAGTGCTGGGCATGACGTATGGATTGGTCTTCTGTGACCGCACCACCTAGAGCGACATCTCTAGTGATTTGCGGGAGTAAGGACTTACAGAACCAGTCCGTTAAGAGAAAGTCTGGGATGGGAGCTTTGACTAACCTCTGCCTACATCTCCATTCATGAATATGATCGGAGATGTGGGTGGCAATATCCTGACGAAAGGAATTGAGGAGCTCTGTCCCAGTATCATAGCGGATGGTTAGCTGGAAGTGCTTCAGGAATTCCATTGCTAAAGCGTCAAAGGTGTTTACTGACGAGCGTGGTAACTCAATATACCATTTAGCTGCATTGCCAGTGAGGGTGCGGGGAAAAAGACGTAACCGGACATTATCATCCACCATGGAGTTAGAAACACTCCAAAGATGGTAGGTGGTGATATGGGTGCCCGGATTCTCCCCTTGTTTTCCATCGAACTTTGGGATGTCCGTTGGTATCTTATGCGGGATCGGCAACCATTGTAAGTTGTGATAGATGGGATCGTTTGTCAACTTGTATAAGTCGGGTATATCCAACGTTGCCAAGAAAGGCAGAGAGTTAGGTGCCCCCGACTCAGACCATGGTGATGATGGATGACTTGAGGATATTGCGCTCCTCCCATCATTTGGTTCCCCATAGTGTACATGGGTTGCATGGTGTAGCAGTTGCTTTGAGGTATGGTGTTGTAGAGTGGATTTCCATGAGGATTTTGATACTGGGGTATGAAATTTCCCCCAGTATAAGTGGTTCCCCCTTGACTCATTTGAATATGTGAGTAGGGTGCCCCATGGACTGGTTGGGAACCCCTTGAGGATTCCCGCCCAACACAGAACTAACCATTTGTCCTTGATTGACAGAGGAAATGCTCATGTCAATTAGCAACTGACCATGCATGCTTGAGAATGGAGGGGGAATTTTTATGTTCCCTACCGGCATGTGCATATTGGGAACCCCCCCAGGTATATGAATCTGGGGGTTTGAACTGTACATTGGCGGCCGAACATACTGTTTGTAAACAGGAACCACGCCCATAGTGTCGCATTGAGTGTTATAGGGAGCACTGTATGTGGCACTTGTCGAAGGTATGCAGTTTGGCACCATAGGGGTGGAACCTGGCATCTGCTGGGTTCCACTCATAGAGGGTGTCATGTGAGTGGTTGTACCTGGGACAAACGGGATAGCGGGATTTGCCATTACTGGTGTTGTGATGACTGTTGACTGGGGGAGTGGTGAAGGACCAAAAGTGTCCCTGAAGTTCCAAAACTCGTGAGTCGTCGACTAGATAGATGGAAATGTTCCAACTACCGAAGTAAGAAGTACAGGTACCACGGGAGCCAAGACAGGTTCCAACGGATTCATGAGCGGAGGGTTAAAGGGAGGAAGAAATCCTTCAATAAAGAAATCCTCCGGAAAACTTGAGGCGTCAGTTGTCCAAACAGATCCCATGTGAGATCTAGGAGACCGATCCCCTGAAGATGGGGAATCCTGTTCAGTGGAACTCGGCGGATCTTCCACAATGAGTGGAGGAAGTCCTAACAATTGTCTAGAGTGACAACGAGGGCCGGATGTAGCCACGATGACCGTTAATTTTTATCAAGAAATTTTATTGTGATATTCGTTAAAGTCTCAAATGATAGCACTCAAGTACCTAAAAAATATAAAAAATACACTAAATCGATCAATTAGAAAACAGAGGGAAATTACCTCGTCTGATAAGCACCGATTACTGGAGATGTAACCCAGTATCCCTATGAATAACAGAGAAGGATGGCCAGATGTATGGTTATGGTTACTCTAGAGCTTCGCCCGAACCTCAGATTGAGGGGCCAAGTACTCTCATGAAGACGATCACCATCCCAAAAACTGAAGACAAAGTAGATCCATCCATGTTAGGTACCAGGACAACCCATCCCAGTCACCTTGTGTAAGTCCCTATAAGTGTGACCACTAGAGATACCTCAGATCACAGACACCATCAGGGGGGACATAATCGTAGACAACACACTATGTGGGTAGGATACCTGAGTCCCCGACTCAATTCCAAAATCCCTAAAGGGACCCCCAATACACAGAATACCCAAAGCATTTGTAAGAGAAGGCAGGCTACCTTCACTTACAGTCTGATGTTGTCTCGTATTTCACTCTGCTTTTACTGGAGTGGTCCCGGTAGTATGAGTGCAGAAGGAATTTTTCACTCGTTAATGACACTAGTTTTGGTTTTCGACCTTGGGCAGTTCACTCACATGCTTATCCAAGATCCTAGCCTAGCTAATGTTTGTTTGCTCAAAAGAGTTACTGATTGATTTTTATGTAAATTTTATGTGTACTTGATTATTGTCTTTGGTAGGGGAGTTGACGTATGAAATATGGTGAGACTCTTGACTCAATAAATCATGCAAAAACAGTGCTTTGAATTTTTTTTTTCAATTTGATGCAAACAATTTTTATTCTACATATTCATATTTTTCACATATTCATAGTTTCTTCCATGCATCTATAGTCTTTCAACACATGCATAACCAAAATATTTTTTTCCAATGTTTCCTAACAACTACTTGAAACCAAAATGAAGCAACTTACAACTAGTTAAACAGAAGGATGAATACAAATTGTCAGTCTTTCTTTCAAAAAAAAAAAAAAAAAAAAAAATTAAGAGAGAAAAACCAAAACTTTTTTCCTAAAAATAAATTTCTAGGACACCAATTTTGCTGACATAATACAGGTACAAATATTATTTCAGCCCATGAGAAGATTTCCAATCCCTTTTGGTCCACAGACACTGCTAAAAATCAAGATAATGGGAGACTAATGCTCTGTAATAGTGGCTACAGAGAGTTAGTAGGCCCACTAACGCTCCTTGTGAATAGGCACAATGCTTTATAAAGCTCTGTGTAGCCTGCTAACCTGCGTTAGTGTGGGAAATCTATCAAAAAGAGGGTTTCCAAGATCAGTTTTTGAGATGAATGTATACAAGTAAGATGCAGCAAGATATTTGGTGGATCAGAAAAGGATTGCAGAAGAATAGGAATCTCTTAGAAGGAGAAGAGAACCAAGAAGAGTCTGGGTAAACCAGGAACTAGATGTATAGTCCCCAGCGGAGTCGCCAATTCTGCTATCGGGTAAAATGCACGGTGTATGGAAAATGAAAACTACCCTCAAAGGCCTTCCCGGGACCTTCGACAGACTGTAAGATTATCTGCAGATGCTACCAAGTTATACACATGTTCATATACAAATATCAATTAACAAAGCATGGAAAGAGGATTACCTTAAGTATCCTTATAGATTTGTTTGGAGATCGCTATGCAGCCAAGAGGAACTCCCTCAAAGCCAGCTCCAAATCAATTCCTGCACAAAGGAAAGGCAAACACAATCACCGCATACAACCTTGAAAACCAATATATGAATACACAATGAACATATATTTGCATACAACTAAACTACTCATATAAACAAGTATCGAATGAACAACTTAATGAACAATGTTACCAACACCATGGAGTAGGAAACACGACCGCAGATCTCTATTAATAATGGAATAGTGATTACAACCATCCGTTGTATCAATCTTCCTTTGCCCCTTCCGCTTCTCTTTCTCTCTCTCTCTTCTAGCTCACTTCTTCAGATATGACACAATTCTCAACAGCTTAGTAGGCTATCCTTTCAAATGCTCTGACCCTTTTCCCAATGACCCTCTCACTGCTTATGTAGCAATCGAGTTAGGGTTGCCAAGCTCCTCATAGAGTTCGCTAGGGCAAAAGCAATGAAATTTCCCTGCTTTTCAGCGCTTTCCCATTTGCCTCCTTTGTTCAAATTAGAATTTCTCAAATAGGTCGATTTAAGATATTTTCTTGCTTTTCTTGAGTGTTTTTAGGAACAAATATCTAGATATTTGTGAGTCAATTCATTCCTTTAACCCTTGGAACTTCCCTTAGTTTCACTAACGCTGCCCCTGGTCTAACAACTTGAGTTAGTAGGGTCACTAACGCACCCTTAGGCTTGGTAACAAGCTTTATAAAGCAGGTTTTCAGTGTGCAACTAGTGTTAGTGTAGAATCAAGGCTTGTAATTGTGGTCCTTGCTTCAATCATCCTATCTTTCACCTCTGAGTTGATGAGGAGGTCATTTTGTTGTATAACAAATATTGTTTCATCACTTCAAAACATTATCATTGTATTGCCAAGGTGTTGCAGGTGAATTCACCAACTCTGAAGACTTGACCGTCAGACTCTATGTGTGTGTATTATGTGATATATTGGCTCTACAAGTACCACTAGACCAGTTTTCTTCTCTCTCTCTTTAATTTTCATTGTGTCGCTCTAGTACTATTGTACTCCTTTTTCTTCAATTCCTGCTTCTTACCATCAATACTGAGTTCTTTTTCTGAAAAGGAAAAAATATACAATGCAGAGTATAAGACATGAAAGATGTTGAACACTGAAATATAAAATAAATTAAAATATAAAGGATTTATACGATATATACCTCAACATGAGAAATATTGTCAATGCCATTTTTCCCCATAAGCAAGAAACTCGAACAAGTTTTCTTCAGTTGGGCAATAGTGGGAACTATGTGGCCAAATGACCTATATAAACAAGGAAAATAAAACGTCACCATAGAAAATAACACCTTATTAAACTTAGTATTCAACCTTCAATAAAAGCTTCGGCACAATCATGCCAACTAGGTTACATGCTAAAAATCTCAAACTGTAGATTACTTATAAAATGTGGGTGTGCAAACAAAACTAGAAAATTCCAAAGCTAAGTCTATAATAAAATGAAATGAAGTAAAAATGATACAATAATAGGATAGAAGCATATACATGTATATAACCAGATAATGTAGAAGGCTAAGTGGATAAGTCCCAGGATGGAGGTCGATGATGTCAAGAATGCCCAAGTCTGATGAACATTTCTTTAGATAAGAACTACTATTTGGGTCCATTATCACATATGAATAAGCCAACTATTCTATATCAAATTATTAATGTTTGTCTTGTATTTGCGGATCACTACACTATAAGTGGATAAATGATAAAGACAATTCCCTTCCCATTGTGTTCCTGACTTGTGGTACAATATATTAGCTGTGATTTGGAGAAAATTCCAACATCGAAAATATGTAGCAATCACCACTAGCAATCCCCCAAATAAAATTATTTTGGAATGTAAATTACATATTCCATTTTTTATATGATTCTTAAATGGAAAATTTGCACTGAATTCCAACACCAAACTTCCAATGAAGGAACACCTGTGGCCATCCTCAATCACTCAAAACTCAAAACATCAGTGATCATTATAATGAAAAGATAAAATAAGAGTAGTTTGATCTGTTTTGCAGATTTACATGTAAAGCACCAATCATTTTCCCATATTTACCATACTTGTAATTTTCAAGATATAACACATTGATTGATCTTTTACATCAAATACTTGATTCAATACAAACAAGAATTTAACATATTACAATAATACCACCAATGTTTGATCTTCAATTAGTTCAAACTAGTTAGCACAAAAACTTCAAGAAAGAGAAACAAGTAGAAATTACAAATCCATCAATTAATAATCAATCAAAAAAACATAAGCTTTTTGCTGAAGCTTCATAAACAACTACAAATATTAACATTCCACTTCAACTAGTCGTCTTATTCAAAGAGCAATACTACCTGGAGAACTCATCTTCCAAATTCTTTATTATGCCCATGAAGCTTTCTATTATCCTCAAAATAGAATTCGAATTCAATATTTTAGGTTTCTAAAGCTGCCCAAAGGCCTTGCCAAATGAAGTAGTGAATTTCATTGATTTTCATAAAATGCTTCTACTACTGAAAAAATGTAGTTTGGCCATGTGATAGACAATTCAAGCAAATAAAAAATTGTGTACAATATTTCTTAGAAGACTTCATGTTAAAAGGAAAACTTGGATATTTCAGATAGAAAAATAAGCTTAATAGAGATGGTCAACATTACAAAACAATAGACTAGTTATAAAACTACAAGTAGAACTAAAAAAATCCTAATTCTAATACAGTTGATTGATTATTGTAAGTTAAGCCAACTAGATACATACAAGTTTTCATTTTCAGCTTGCTTTTCCATATCTTTATTGAAGGTGGAAGCTAACTTGCATGCATCTCGCGAAGCTATTTTAGCAAGAGTATATGTTTCATTCTCATATTCCACACTTGCTTTTCCATGAACAATCAAAACAAGTATTGGAGGAATTAGTTGCTACATGAGTTGAGTTTTCATCTTTAACCTTCTCTTTACTGGAGGTATTGATCCTTCCCCTTCTTCTTGGTTATCAATCTCATCTTTCTCCTATAGCCAACATAGGAATAATTTGGGTTTAGGAAGAATAAATATATTCATATGATGTCTTCAAGTTTGAAAGGATGCACTTAACTACTAGTAAAATAGTGATAGGAAGACCTTAAATATAACCAAACCTTTTATGTGAAGTAGTTTCTTGGAGATGCCCATGCTAGCACAACATCCTTGAAAATAAATGGTGAACAATAATTAAAACCTATTCCCTTGACATGAACATTGGCTTAATATTCATAAAGAAACAGAAACCATTTCAAACTACAAGGAATAAATAAAAAAACCATCTCAAACTACATCATATTGTGTACATAAAAAACCTAAGAAACACAACAGATGTGTTACAAGTTAGTAAGTTGAAAACATAGACATGTGAAGCACATAAGTCATTCAGTTTTGAACATTCACGTGACAGATATCCTGATTAGGGCTTGCAGCGCATGGATGTCCGACAATCATATCATGCATCTCTTGGCATTAGCCAATGGTTGTCTCCTAGTGCACTGACATCAATTATTTCAAGGATTTCAAACTTAGAACTTAAAGTCAACTGGTCCTAGAGTCATCCACTTTCGATGACCTTTTAATGATCATGATTTCTTAAGGAGTCATCTACCCCACCACTTGGATTTGATACTTTGGACTAGGTAGGATAGCACAGTGGCAGTATACATGGTTGTGACACTAAATATTTTTGTAATGAGATCCAGGTGGACTAATTGTGAGATTCTACTGCACTATTCTTTATACGTCAAAGGAGTAAACTTTAGTTCATAGTTATATGTGTGAATCATGGTACATTCGTGTGTATCATCATGGGTTAGAACATTGAAATCTAGAAAACAATTATAGAGAAATATTTTTACCTCTAGGTTTTGTTGGGCTTGATTGGGAATTCACAACAAAATACCATTTGTTAAAATCTCTTTCAACCCTTTCCTCTAGTCTTCAAGTTAAAGGTAAATAAAATAAAATGCCTTATGGTTGCTACATTGGTACCCAATTCCATTCATATTTTCATTTCAGTTTTTTCTTAATGGAAATGGAAATAAAAAAATAAACATCAAATCTAAAATTTAGATAAACAAACATTTACAAAGAACTGAGCAACAATTGTGCCTAAGGATGCAATCTAGTCTTCACATTTTCCAGGAAATGATTTGCCAAGAAGAAAACATTACAAAATAGTAATAGCAACCATCAAGCATAAGGAACAAAAACAACTGCATTGGGATTGAGGAATTAGTTGCTACATGAGTTGAGTTGTCATCTTTAACCTTCTCTTTACTGGAGGTATTGGTCCTCGCCCTTCTTCTTGGTTATCAATCTCATCCTTCTCTTGTAGCCAACATAGGAAGAATTTGGGTTTAGGAAGAATAAATATATTCATATGATGTCTTCAAATTTGAAAGGATGCATTTTTATTATTTAACTACTAGTAAAATAATGATAGGAAGACCTTAAATATAACCAGACCTTTTATGTGAAGCAATTTATTGGAGATTCCCATGCTAGCACAACATCATTGAAAATAAATGGTCAACAATAATTAAAACCTATTCCCCTAACATGAACGGCTTAGTCTTCATAAAGAAACATAAACCATTTCAAACTACAAGGAATAAATAGAAAAAACCATTTCAAACTATATCATATTGTGTACAAAAAAAACCTAAGAAACACAAGAGATGTGTTACAAGTTAGTAAGTTGAACACATAGACTTGTGAAGCACAAAATTCATCTAGTTTTGAACACTAACGTGGTAGATATCTTGATTAGGGCTTGCATACCATGGATTTTCGACACTCATATCATGCATCTCTTGGCATTAGCCAATGGTTGTTGTCCAATGCACTGACATCAATTATTTCAAGGATTTCAAACTTAGAACTTAAAGTCAAACGGTCCTAGAGTCGTCCACTTTCAATTACCTTTTAATGATGGTGATTTCTTGAGGAGTCATCTACCCCACCACTTGGAATGGATACCTTGGACTAGGGAGGATAACATTTTGGCAATACTAATGGTGGTGGCATTAAAGATTCTTGCAATGAGATCCAGGTGGACTAGTTGTGAGATTCTACCACACTATTCTTTATACATCAAAGCAGAAAACTTTAGTTCATAGTTATATGTGTGATTCATGGTACATTCTTGTGTATCATCATGGGTTAAAACATTGAAATCTAGAAAACAATTATAGAGATAAATTTTTATCTCTAGGTTTTGTTGGGCTTGATTGGCCATTTGTCAAAATCCCTTTCAACCCTTTCTTCTAGTATTTAAGTTAGAGGTAAATAAAATAAAATTCCTTATGGTTGCTACATTGGTACCCAATTCCATTCATATTTTCATTTCAAATTATTCTTAACGGAAATGGAAATCAAAAAATAAATATCAAATCTAAAATTTAGATAAATAAATATTTACAAAGCACAGAGCAACAATTGTGCCTAAAGATACAATCTAGTCTTCACATTTTCCAAGAAACTATTTTCCAATAATAAAACATTACAAAATAGTAATAGCAACCATCAAGCATAAGGAACAAAAGAGCAAACCAGTAATTGTGCTCACAACCTTTTATCTGAGCAATCTCTTTTGATTTTATAGTATCATGGAAAATCACACAGAGCCAAGAATCATCAACATTTTGAAAATCTGGAACCTTGGGAGTATTGGATTTTATATCACGAAAAATCACACAGAGCCAAGAATCATCAACATTTTGAAAATCTGCAACCTTGGGAGTATTGGATTGTTTTTTCTCATCTTGCACTTGAAAAGTCATAAGTGCGTTGTTACAAGACATCATGTACGAGCCTCAACTTTAATTATAAAAATAGTAATTAAGATAATTAATAGTTAATAATAACTAAGTGTTTAAATGAGACATATATACAATCTTATCGAGCTTATGAAAGCTTCCAAATAACAAAATTATCAGTAACACACAAGTACAAGAGATCGACAACCCCACTCTATATTCAAACAATTCAATTTTCCAAATGTAAGCAAATTTAAGAATTATATAATCTTCAAACTAGCAGTTGAACCATACCAAGATATCATACCAGAGGTCATTTGCACATCCTAAATGATTCTTTAATTAATTTTACAAGGAGAATGTTGAGCTACTTCTAATGAAACCTTTTTCCATTTAACCAAGGGAGAGATTTAGTTTTTGAGTTTCTTAACCCAAATGAACACTAAAATCCTATGAGCTAGAAGGGGCTACCATAATTTTACAGAGCTTATCAGACGCTTGGGTTCAACAATTACTTTTGAAAAGAAAGTTTACAAAAATTGAGCTTCACTATTAAGATCTATTTTGTTTGTTCGATGACCATTCGATGGACATGAATAGAAAATGAATATTGAATCTATGTAACTATGATAATGAGAAATCCGAAACGAGGCGGTTCAAATGGGAAATATGTCTAGATAGTGGAATAAGATTAATATTTATAAATAAAAATAATAATAACAAACCCCCCGATTGGGGTGAGTGCCCGAGGATGCAGGACAGATATGGTTGTCAGGATAATTGAATGTTAGGTATAGCCCAGCGCAGCCCACACGCTCATGGCGATGGGTGCGGTGGCCTCCCGCATGATAATGTACAAAGGGGCATGGAGAATTGGCATCCATTGCCATGGTAGTGACGGATGTGGCAAGGACAGGACGGGAGGATGGATGGGACAGAGAGGGAAGGAAGGGGATTATGAAGGAATGAAGGGTGATGGGGAGAGCATAGCTACAAAGGAGAGACAGAGAAACGATGAGGAATATCAACCTAGAGACCTGCCACGACACCTTTGAAGTGGCATTGGGTATGTTATCTAGCTCTACTCATCTTTTGCAATGTTGTCTATGAGTTTCCATGGAGGGGGAATGAGGGATATGGCCAGATAGGGGTGTCAGGAAATAGGTGGGAGAGACTTGGGCATGCTGGGAAGGAAGGGGACGGTGGTCGAACCT
Source organism: Pinus taeda (assembly GCA_000404065.3). Classification (NCBI taxonomy): domain Eukaryota; kingdom Viridiplantae; phylum Streptophyta; class Pinopsida; order Pinales; family Pinaceae; genus Pinus; species Pinus taeda. Next base: position 51,637 of record APFE031226898.1, read on the forward strand.
GTAAGTGACAAAGAGAGAGACCATCAGGGACGGGACCATGAGGAATCACCCGCAATTAAGTTGTCCTACCCGATAACCAATGAGGAAGGAGAGCAGGTAGATAAGAAGGTGCGAGGGAGGGTAATTTGGAGTGGCAGAGAGAAGCGAATGGTTGTAGTGGCTATCTGGTTCGAGGGAAGGGCAGTCAGTGCCGAAAGTTTCACTTGAACTGGGCACCAGGCCACTACCCTTGGGCGTAGAGCAAAGAGAGGAAAACACCAAAAAGGAGGAGAGGCTATTGCTTGGCACGGGAGAGGCACTGATAATCCTGACAGAGGAGAGGCATTGCAGCCATAGGCAGAGGGTCACCAGGGTAGAGATGAGTGTGGCAGGAAAGGCAAGGAGAGAGGAAGCAACATCATTGTGGAAAGTCTAGAACTTAATGTCTGTGATCTAATCCGAAATGTATGTGAACAGGTTCGGATAACAGGAGAAATGGAAAGACCAGCCCATGGAAGAGGACGAGGTAGAAGGGGAAGGGAGATGCCTCATGCAGATGACCCGACCACCTCAGATTCTAGATGTGGAAGAAAGCCGGTAGAAGGGCTTATCAATGAAGCAGCAATAACATACAGGGTAGAGACAGATGCAAGCATCAGGAAGATCTTAGAAGATTGGGAGGCACAGATAAAAGAGGAGGCAGATCCAGAAAAGGAAATGGAGGCCTGGCATGAGGTAATCCTAGACCTAGGGAACACTAGGGGGAGACTCACATAATTCAAGCAAACTCTATACTTATATTGGCTCATGAAGAGCCTCATGGGGAAGGCAATGGAACAGATATCAATGGGAATGGCAATGACCCTCCAGGACATGCCAAACTACAAGAAATACCTACAGGCCATCCAGTTCTAGTTGTGCAAGCAGGACATTCGCCTAGATCGTATTCAAAGGCATATCCCTTGTATTATCAAGCCGACAGAAGCACCAGGAGACTCAGCTGAAGACTTGGCCCCGGTTGGCTCAGCCTCAAAGGATCAAAAGGAATAATCAGGTTCCTGAATGTTTTTTGGTTTTTAGTGGATAACATTTACTTTTATTAATGTATGCTTGTGATAGACAAAAAATCAGACTCTTATCATGACATAAATGTATATATAGCTTAGGTAGATCGCCTTAAACTATATTATTTTGGATGGCGTATAACGAGGGTAGGTGGCCAACAGACGTGGTTTCCCACTGGGAAAGTTGAGGCCACCCATCTCAACTATGTGGTGTAAACTTGTCTTTTATAAATAGAAAACAGAAGGTCCTACCAAGCTTTACCCAAAAAAAAAATTACAAACATGATTTCCATCTTGAAATGTATAGAAATAGTCTTACATTTTGGGGAAAATCCTCGGATATGCATGCAGGCCGCCTTTCCCAAATGCCATCACGAAAGTTATTTCTGGAAAAAAGGATTTCTAAAATTAAAAATAAGTTCACATTTTAGGGAAAATCCCTGGAAAGGTCTGCATGCCTTTCCTGGAGGGCTTTCCCCAAAGGTCATCACCACACAGGAGTCATTTTTGATATACAACATTGTTAAAGTTTTTCTTGCAAGCATTGGTCTGAATTGGACCATTATACCAGGAGGGTTTTCCCCAAAGTTCATCACCACACAAGAGTCATTTCAGATATACAACATTGTTAAAGTTTTTCTTACAAGCATTGATCTAAATTGGACCATTATACCAGCACAGATCCATCTTTACTCTGGATCTACCAAGGGTCGAGAGGGATCAAATCTTTTTTCACTCTATGTTTGTTTTCATATTAGGATATTTGATCCCTCTCGGGGCTAGATGGATCTATGATGGTTTAATTCCCCCTTTAAATAGGTTACATTCCACCTTGAATACCATAGGTCAATACCATTGGTTCTCAATACCATGTGCCATATTTATTTTTATTTATTTTTATCTTTTTTAACAAGATCGGATAGTGGATATATTACCAAAAGTTGAGATGGAGCAAGCTCCTATTACAATCGACTGTAGCATAAGTGGAAACTAAGCAATGAGAATGTGTTGGGAACGTAGTCCCTTCTCCTATGCTTATATTAAAAAATTCATAGATTTCTATAGCTATTCTTGAATACTGTCTAACATATTGTCCTACTAGTAAAGCAAATTTACATAACATTGATTCTCTGGTATTTTTCCAGGGTTTGTAGACTGATTGCTCCCAAGAGGGCTGATTCTTCTTGTCATAGTATACAGAGTTTTCACCTTCTTGGCTCGTGGTGTTGGTTTTAAAGTATGTAACTGCCTCCTCTAAATGTTTGCACTTGTTTTTGAGTGCCATGATCTCTTCTTTCTGAATTTCCATGTTCCTCTTATGGTAGCTATACTCCATTCTCATTTCAGACTTGATGTCTTTCAACATTTATTGGAGTCTACCAATCATAAATTTGTTCGCTTTTCATGTTGGGCATGCATCATTCCTTGCTGCCTTTTCTATTGGGCTGAATTCCATTTGGTTTGCTTCCTTCTTTTTCCCCTTGAGCTGCTTGTTGTTCCTTCTATTGTTGTGATTCATGTTCCTTGCATAGCCTAAGTCGATTCTTCTTTGGTTGTGGCTGCCTTTTAGTCTTTTGCACTTGAAATCTTTGCTGCTTGCTAGATAGAGGATATGAAGTCGGTCCAGGGAAGAGGGGATACGAACAAAGGGGGGTGGCACTGAGATAATGGAAGTACACGGAGGGCGATGGAATTTGAAATTAGAGGAGTAGACGGATTGAGTGGGGCGACTGAAGAATTGAACAACAATCACTCTAGAGCTGGCTAGGAGCTTACTTGAGGATTGAACAACAGTCACTCTAGAGATGGTTGGGAGCTTACTTGAGGATTGAACAACAGTCACTCTAGAGCTCGCTGGGAGCTTACTTGAGGTGATGGCAGTATGGAAGGCCGGGGGGTGAGCATGAAACGAGGGGGCTGTGCTTTGGTTGTAGATGCCTGAGCACTGAGGAGGAATCGTGAGGGGACTCGATGAAGGCGAAAACAGAAGGAGAATGGCAGAGATGGGGAGAGGCAAGTGGAGCATACAAGTATGCCTTAGATTGGAGCTACGATGATTAATGCAATTCCTCCTGTGTTTAAAAAGGCTGAGAGTTGTCTGATGCCTGCAGCTGATAAGATATATTGTTGCGAGATTCCAAGGTGATTGCTCACAATCGTCCTTGCTAATAGGACCCATGATGTTATTTGATTTCCTTTGATTTTTTCCTTGAATTCCTGTGACCATCTGGTTGTTTTTGCAGAGATTGTTTTGTTGAGGACTTGTTGTCTTTTTTATTGTCTCTTTTAGGCATGCTGGCTGTTTCTTATCTTTGGAGAATTTCATGCTTCTTATCCTTTGAGTGGAATTATGGCACAAAGATGTTAGATTCCTCTTTGTTTTCCTAAGTACTGCCTACTGGTATTTTTACTGCTTGATTAGCATAGTGGTCTGCCCGCTGATTGTGAATTCTTAGTATGTGCCTGAACATCACATCTCCTAAGCCTTCTAAATTCTTCCTGATTCTCTTGTAAATTCTGTTCATAAATTCGTTGCTGGGATTTTTGCCTCGAGCCATTGCTTCTATTATTATGGCTGAGTCTCCTATTATAATGGGGTCTTGTATGCTTGTTTTTATTATTATTATTGTTCCCATTAACAGGTTGTAGGCTTCTGCCTTATTGTTTGTAACTTCTCCTAGTCCCCATTCATAATTTACAATTTCTTTCCCATTCGGATCAAGGATGATTCCCCCTGCTCCTGCTTTGCCTGGGTTATGTTTCGAGCCCCATCAAAGTGAAGACAATGTATTTTTTGATTTTTTTTCCATGTTATAAGTTCTTCTTTACTTAGTCTCATTTTCCAGATGTGCTCTGGAGTTTTTTTCTTTTGTCCTTTTGACCATTTTTATTTATTATGGCTTTGTTGAGCTAGTGTTTTTCTTCTTGTTGGAGAATGTTGCAGGTTGTTGCTGCTATTCCTTTTACATTTAAAATTTAAGAGGTTAGACCCCATGTTTTTGAGAGAATTTTCCCTATTCTTGGAGTCTAGCTTTTGAAAATGCTTTTATTTCTCATCAACCAAATTTGCCAACAAAGAACTGCTGGGATGCATTTCCAAATCCTCTGTATTGTCACTTTTTTCTTAGTTGTGTAAGGATAGGCCTTCTCCCATTCTTGGAGAAATACGAGTAGAGGCTTTGCGAAATTTAGGTTAATTTCAAGAGCGCTTATTATCTGTTGCCAACATTCTTCAGCTAAAGTGCAGTCCTGAAATAAATGTTGGATGGTTTCTTCTACCTGCAAGCACATTGGGCATCTTGAAGGACCTTGAAAGCCCTTTTTTTTAAGTTTTCACTTGTTAAGATCTTTCCTTTTAAGAGTGTCCAGATGAAGATCTTGATCTTTGTTAGAATTTTAGATTTCCAAATCGTATTCCAGAGACCCTAGTCTTGTTGGTTTGGTTGATCCTGTAGAATTCTGTACCTAGTGTTGACAGTGTATTTCCCGCCACTTGGGTCCCAAAGGAAATCATCTTCTTCATCATAGCTTATGGGTGTTGCCCCATTAAGAATCTGTCTTAATCTAACCCATTGCATTGTAAGATTTGCTGGGAATGTTAAGTTTTGCCATTCTTGCCATTCTCTCTAATCCCATAGAGAGATTGAGTGAAGTGTATTAAAGCCTTTTCCTCCCATCCATTTTTGAATGCCCTCAAGTTCTGGGTGAGTGTTTAAAGGTTCCTCCCCCACAATTCTATCATCCCAAATTGATATTGTCTTTCCATTGCCCAGGTTTTTGGAAATATGATTGTTCATTAGAGGGATAGTATTTTTTACGAGCTTCCATACTTGAGTGCACTGTCTTGATGGAATATTTCCATTCAGCAAGTTTTTCCTCCCACTGTCCATGTATTTTGAGGCTAGTGTTTTTTTCCACCGGCTCTCCTTTCCTGTGATTAATCTCGATATTATTTTCATTCCCAAGGCAACGTTCATGAGACCAAGTAGCCGAATTGATAAGCCTCCTTGTTCATATGGTAGAACTACTTGTTCCCACCCAACCGACTAAATTTTTTGATTTCTTGCTTCCCTCCCTGCCATAAAAATCCTCTTAGAATTAACTCCATTTGTTTATGTGCACTTGCCGGATCCAAAATTATTGCATATTGGTAGATTGGAAGGGCTACCAAAAGTGCTTTTATTAATATCACTCTCCCTGCCATATTTAACCACATCATTCCCGAGCTCTGGATTTTGTTTTTCATGTTTTCAATTTGCTTGGTCCATAGTTTTGTCTTTAAATTTTCTTTGGAGATGGGAAGTCCCAAATAAAAGAAATGAGTCCATTTTTCCTGTATGGGGATGTCTAGGATTTGTGAAATCCTTTGCATGGTTTTGGGAGTGGTTTTCTAGCCGTATATTCTGCATTTTGTGTTGTTTAAGAGCTCACTTGAAACCTGTAGGAATTCATCCAAAATCCTTTTAAATCTTCTTGCAATTATTGTAGAAGCCCCTCAAGTAATAGAGTGTCATCTGCAAACAAGGAGTGATTTATGGTCTTCACTCCTCTTGCTATTTGTAACCCAGTTATATTTTTTTCTTTTCTTTGTTTTTCTAGTGTTCTGCTTAAAGTTTCCGCCATTATTATATAAAGGAAGGGGGAGAGTGGACATCCTTGCCTGAGGCCTCTTGTGCTTTGAAATAATTCACTGGGCCTTCCATTTATTAAAGGAGCAATCCATGGAGTTGCAATGCATGCTTGAATGAATTCTACTATTTCTTTAGAGAATCCAAGTTTTGTGAGAGTTGCCACTAGATATGGGAGGCTTACCCTGTCAAAAGCATTTGCCATATCCAGTTTAATAATGATTCCTTTTTCTTTTCTTTGCATGCTGGAATGTACTGCTTCCTGTACAATAATTACATTATCTATGATTTTCCTATTGGGCACAAGACCCTCTTGGTTTTCAGATATTATTGTTGGGAGAACTTCTTTGATTCTATTTGCAATTATTTTAGTGATGATATTTTAAGAGGAATTGCAAAGAGAGATGGGGAAAAATCTATTAAAGGTGGAGGGGTTGGCTTCTTTTGGTACTAGAGCAAGATAAGAAGATTTTGTATTGCTTCCAATTTATTTTTTCAAGACATTCTTCACCATTCTTAAGAAATCCTTTCTTATTATTTTCCAATGATGTCTGTAGAATACTATGGTGAAGCCATCTGGCCCAGGGGCTTTGTCTAGATGTAGGCTCCATATGGCCGCCATTGCCTCTTCCTCTGTTATTTCTTTACATATTTCTGAATTTTTCTCCTTTTTTTTTGTGTGATGAAGAAAGATTTCATACTCAACTGTTTCTTCACTGGCTATAAGCAGATTTTTAAAATGCTTGTGAGCTACTTTTTTTAGGTCCTCTGCTCCTTTGACCTCTTGTCCGTCCACTTGTATTTTTTCTATCTGATTTCTTGCTCTTCTTATTTTGATGGTGTTGTGGAAGAAGGTTGTGTTTTTATCCCCTGACTTGAGCCAAATACTTCTAGATTTCAATCTGGCCTCTTCTTCCTCTTTCCTGTTTTCCCTGTATATTTCCCAGAAAATCTCCTTCTCTCTTAAGTAATCCTGCTTGTCTTCTTCTTCTTCTTCTTCTTCCTCCTCTTTTTTTTTCTTCTTCCTTCTTCTTCTTCTTCTTCCATTTTATTTTGCAACTCTGCTTTCTTTTCTTTCTTTTTTTGTTTCATTTGCTCTTGCCCATTCCTTGAACTTGATTCTTAAATATTTTAATTTTGTTTCCCAAATATATTGGGGTGATCCCGAGATTCTTGGTGCCCATGCCTCCTTGATTATGTTGCTGAATTCTGTGTTGTTGTCTCATATTGGGCTATATCTAAATGGAAGGGGTCCGTGGTTTTCCATTTTGCCTATCAATATTGCCACCGACTTGTGATCTAATGTCATGGTATGCAGGATTTTTTATTTAATTGAGCTGTGGGCTACTACAATGTTCTCTTGAATCGGAATTCTGTCAAGCCTTTCTTTAATATTATTTTTGCCCACTCTTTTGTTGCTCCAGGTATATTTCTCATTATTTGGAGGTATGTCTATTAATTTGTGTTGCTCCATCATTGCTTCTAAAGCGTCCCTAGATGGGCCTGTGTGATATGTCCCTTCAAATTTCTCATCTATACTTCTTACCAAATTTGAATCCCCTCCAAGGATTATCTTCCCTATTTGTATTTCATTCAGAGCTTCCTTTATGGTGTTCCAGCATTTCTCTTTTTCCTTGTAACGATTGGGGGAATATATATTTATAAAGCTATACTTCTCTTTTGTGCTTGTTTGCTTTAGATCTGTTTGTATCCAGTGCTAATCCTTCTTTTATTGTATCATTTCCTAGTATCCTTTTTTCCATATTGTGCAGATTCTGCCTGAAGCTTCTATTGCCTGGATTGCTTCCCCTTCATAGTTTTTGTACTTTTTTATTATTTTTTCAATTTCTTGGGTATTTATTTTGGTCTCCTGAATCATAAGAATGTCCGGATTTTCTTTTGCCAGAATGTATCTTGTGGCATTTTCTTTAAATTATGATCCCAATCCTCGACAATTCCAGGAGACCACTATCATTATTTATTTGTTGGGTGATGCAAGGGAGCTTTCCCTCTCTGCTGACTTTTGTCGTTGTTTGCTGAGCTTTTCCCTAAAAAGGAATCCATTGGTTGTTGCGTACCTAATGCCATTTCCTTTGCTGCAGCTTCATCCCTCGGCTCTTTGTTTGATTTCCTTCCCGCATTTTTTTTATGTTCTGTAGTTTGAAGAGTTTCCTTTGACTGATTTCTTGTTAGAATTCTGTCAATTGTAGAGTGAGGTGGAGATTGGAAGTTTGATATCGGAGGGGATGCTGTGATCGAAAATGGATCCAAAACACTCTCTAAGTCTTCAAACATAAAAAAAAAAAAAAAAAAAACAAACAAACAAACAAACAAACTATCACATGAGAATAACTTTTGGAGAAAGTCGGATAACACTATCTAGAAGCAAAAACATAAAGAAAATAGTGAAATAAGGCTTATCGAAGGCTTAAAACAACTTTGCACAGGAGCCGTCGAATCTGGCCAATCAATGGTCCAGATCCGATCGGCATATCGCAATCAGCAAAGGCAGGCGGAGCTTATTGGAGGCGACCATATAACTGTTGCGATAGCGATTAGTGAGCTCAACGAGGACCGTTGATCAAGTGTGCAGATCTACAGCCCAGGTTAAATCATGATATCACAATCGGCGATCACAGAGGAGCACTTACAAATGGCCCGGGGGTCTATGCAATATTCGATTACGATTAATCGCATCATAATATCACATTGGAGCTATGCAAAGGAGCAGGGCCGATTATAACTATGACTGCGATAGCCGGACCCGATAAAATTATGAATGACATTTGATAATATTTCAAGTCTGATATGAGCGGGATTTTCATGTTTTAATGTATTTTTAATACAAAAGAAACCAGTGGGATTTCACGCAGGCCTCAGGCAATAAGTGGTATTGGGCGAGCTCCACCCGATCCCATACATTGGCTGCCACGTATCCATGCCCTGGAGAGAGAAAACCACCCGCATCAGGCGGGTAATCTCCGTACATCTAAGCCACTCGAAATGAACCACAACTGTTAGATCCAGACCTCCCAGATCAATGGTGGAGATGCGATGCGATTAAAAGTCAGACCCGATAGGAGTTATAAGGCGAGATTTATATTATTTCAAATCCGATAAACGGCAGTTTGGTGAATTTCCTGTGTTTTTAGTGTATTTCTCTGAGAAAATGGAGAACACTATTTCTGGGGATTTCAAAGACCCAATGACCCATTCCGTTACATTATAGGTGGCCACCATCCCTGAAAGCGTTTAGAAATGATTGCTAATGCTCAGAGGGGGATCTGAGCGGAGAGAGGCCAGGAAGCCAAAGAGCCCAAGAAGGAGGAAACGAACAGACAACGTCATTGGCTTTAAAGCCACAAACTTACAGAGACAAAGGCAAGCAAGAAGTAGTGTTGAGACAGAGCGCAAACAGAGACAGAAGGTAAGAGGGAGAGTCTGTGTACTCAGAAAATCTTGGGGGATCCAAGTAAACCTTGCTATTTTGCTCTTGTTGTGTTGAGACTCAATTTGAGCTCATCTTGTAAAATTTTGTTCTTAAAGACATAATAGAGAGGCCACCACTGAAGGCTGGACCAAGAGACGTAGCCCAGGAGTGTTGGGTGAACTCCTTATTAAACTTGTTGTGTTTATGCGTGTTTGTCTATTATGTTCTTTAACTGCTTCATTGTCTATGTATTTCACAATCTTATCGATCCATTACACAAAGTAACATAGGCACAGCCATGCACATGAGTTCGTAATACCTTAAAAGTAATTTAAGACCTCATTTTCAGAGCAAGTGGTATCAGATCTTTTGGTTTTTTATTTGTTAAGGTTAGACAAGCTTGTGTTGGACTTTTGTTGAATGCTAACTAGGTCAAAGCTCAAATTGGGAAAAGGAGAACTTGTTGAGGCTAACCTAGAGATTGGGAGAGTCTATTCTCATAGGAGAATGGCAGAGGATACTCCACGGGAGTCAGAAGCCCAATTCATGGAAAGCTTTATGACCATGCGAGCTATGGTAGAAGAGATGTATCGGGAGTTCAAGAAAGGTCGAGGTGAAAGCACTTCAGCACCTCAACCAGATAAAGGAGCAGAGGAACTTCTTTTGGTTGCCCAGCCAGGTGGCAAAGGAAAAGAAGAGAAGCCTTCTCCACCATCTACTCCGTCATCACCTTCATCATCCTCATCGCCTTCTCCATGGAAAAATAGCCCTAATAAGAAAAAGAAGAAGACTTATGTGATTAAATTAGATGTAAAATTTGATTTGCCAATTTATGATGGAGAATTAAATGCAAAAAAGCTAGATAACTAGATTAGACAGATTGATGTGTAATACAGGGTGCAGAAAATTAATTCCCAAAGGAGAAAGATTCAGCTGGCTAGCCTTTGCCTTGGAGGAACTTCCCTAGTGTGGTGGGAAGGCAAGACACAAGCTAATTTGAAGAATCATGGTAAAATTCTTTCTACCTAGAGTGAATTTGTTTCTGCCATTAAAAAATAATTCTATCCACTAGCTTATATGCAGCAAGCAATGATGAGTTGACAAACTCTTCACCAATTAAAGGGGCAAAGTGTACAAAGCTATACCCAGGAATTTAGAAAAAGAGCTTTAATTCTAGGCATCTCTCTAGACTCACCTGGAAATTTGTTGAAGTATATAGGTGATCTACACAGCTATTTGAGGCACACCATTCTCATGTTTAACCCTACTAGCATAGATGAGGTATCAGTTCAGGCTACACATCTAGAGGCTAGAGGCAAGAATGTGAACCCAGAGATTGGGGGATCATCAAAACCTACTACAAGCAAGAACAAGGAAAATAGGAAGCAAAATTGGAAAGAGAGGAAGACAAATACTGTACAGAAAGACAAACCTTCATGCACTCACTGCAATAAGGATGGACATGATGATGCATGCTGCTAGATATTGCATCCGAAGCTGAAACCCAAGAAGTTTGATGGAAAGAAGAAGAACACTATTGCTGCTATTCAGAAAGATTTGGGGTCAGACTCAGGTGATGAAACAATTGTCACAGCCTCATGTATAAAAGGTAAAAATTCTGAAGCATCTAGTAGTAATTCTGCACAATCTATTGATAATGAAGAAAATGAGAGGAAAAGGCATGAGCTTTTTCATATTAGAGTTATTTCCAAGCATCAAAAGATTGATACTTTATTTGATAGTGGATCACAAGTAAACTTGATTTCTAAAGCAATTATAAAGAAATTGGGTCTACTAACTACACCTCATGAGAAGCCATATCCATTAGGTTGGGTATGTGATAAAGCAAAGCTACAAGTGACAAGACAATGTAAACTTAGATTTTCTATTGGGTCAGCATTTGTAGATGAGGTTGAGTTAGACATAGTTCCCTTGGATATATGTGGAATTGTTTTGGGAAGTCCTTACTTGTATGATAGAAAAGCAATTTTCTATAGAGCAGAAAATAAGTATCAAGTCACTAAAAATGGAATGGAATATATTGTAAGAGCTCATAAACTCAAAAATAATTACACTCTCATAAACTCAGGGTAGATAAAAAGAATTGTTAATTCATGCAATCAATTTTTACTGATGGCTGTAAATGAAAAGAACCCTGATAAAACCAATATATTTGAGGTTTGTGATGCTAAACAGAAAGCTGATTTAGAAAATGTTGTTTCGGAATATGATATTCTATTTCAAGACCCTAAAGGTCTACCACCCCAAAGGGGAATAATACATGATATTCATTTGCAGCAAGATGCTCCATTGCCTAACATCGGAATGTACAAGTTATCCGCTTTAGAGAATGCAGAGATCAAGAAGCAGGTACAGGAGCTGCTCGACAAAGGGTTCATAAGACCAAGCACATCACCATGTGGATCTCCAATTGTGTTGGTGAGAAAGAAAGATGGCTCATGGAGGATGTGCATTGATTACAAAGCACTGAATAAAATAACGATCAAGAATCGTTATCCTCTTCCTCGCATTGATGATCTATTGGATCAGCTGAAAAAAGCAATTTACTTTTCCAAGTTGGACTTGCATAGTGGCTATCATCAGGCTAGAGTTGCAGAACAAGATGCATGGAAGAGTGCTTTCAAGACAAAAAGCGTTGTATGAATGGCTGGTTATGCCTTTTGGCTTAACTAATGCTCCTGCCACATTCATGAGAGTCATGAATGATGTACTCAGGCCTTTTATTGATGAATTTGTAATTGTATATTTAAATGACATTCTTGTTTTCAGTAAAACATGGGAAGAACATTTGAAGCATGTAAAGCAGACTTTAGATGTTTTGAAAAGAGAAAACCTCTACGTCAAATTATCGAAATGTGAATTTGACAAAATATCTTTAAATTATTTGGGTCATATTGTAGGGGGTGGTGAATTGAAGATAGATCCCTCTAAAGTTGCAACCATTGTGAACTGGCCTAAACCCAAATCTGCTACAGAAGTTAGAAGCTTCCTAGGAGCAACACAATATTGGAGAAAGTTTATTGCTAACTTTTCATTGATTGAAGCTCCCTTACATGCTTTAAAAGGATTGAACAAGGTGTTTCAGTGGGGAGGCAAGTAGCAGAAAGCCTTCGACACCTTGAAAGAAAAGATTAGTACAACACCAATACTAGCACTGCCAGATCTTCAACGTCCATTTGAGATTGAAACAGATGTCAGTGATTATGCCATGGGAGCAGTATTGATGCAACATGGTAAACCCATATGCTACCATTCTGAGACATTTAATTCTACAGTAGTTAATTATCCCACATATGATAAAGAATTGTATGCATTATTACAGAGTGTGAAAAAGTGGAAACATTACTTAATGGGCAAAGAAACAATTATACATACTGATCATCAACCACTTCAGTATTTGCACTCACAAACTAAGTTGCAGCAATCAAGACACTATAAGTGGATGGGTTTTCTACAACAATTTCATATTGTCATCAGATATAAGAAAGGCATACACAATAAATTTGCAGATATGTTGTCTAGACTAATCATAAATGCATCTATTATACTTAAGCATAACTCAGTAATGCATGAAAGCTACATTGAATAGTATGCTCAAGATATAGATTTTAAGGATGTATATGCAACTTTAAGTCATGAAAAACAAGTAGAAGAATTGGATTATTATGTTAAGGACCAACTCTTGTATCATTTGGGAAAGTTATGCATTCAACAAACTAAGCGAGTTAACATAATCCGAGAAGCATGCACTTCTCTTATATCAGGTCATTATGGTGTAAGTAAAACAGTTGCACAGCGGCAAAAATTCTGCTATTGGCCAAGAATGCATGAAACAATTTCTAGATACATTAAAGGGCATACCATGTGTGCTAAAAGCAAGCCAAACAATAGAAAATTAGGCTTGTACACTCCACTTCCAGTTCCTTCTCATCCTTGGGAAAGTGTTTCCATGGACTTTGTTGGAGGATTGTCAAAATCTAGAAAAGGTCACGATTATTTATATGTTATTGTGGATAGGTTCAGTAAAATGTGTATTTTAATACCTTGTAACAAGCAGATTACAATTGAACAAACAACAAAGTTGTTCTTTCAGCATGTATGGGTTCATTTTGAGTTACCCACTTCCATTGTATCTGATCGAGATTCCTGATTTGTTGGGAATTTTTGGTCAAGTATGTGGGAATTTATGGACAAATTGAAGAAGAGCACATCATTTCATCCACAAATAGATGGCCAAACAGAGGTGGTCAACAGGACAGTGATCTAGTTGCTCAAGGGCTATTGCAACAAGCATCCCAAGCTTTGGGATGAACATTTGTGTTATGCATAACATTCTTACAACCATGCCAAGAACTCTTCTACACAGAGATCTCCTTTTGAGACTTGTTTTGGTTTTCCACCAAAGTCTCCCTTGGATTTTGTCTTTGGAAAAGACATAGTAGTTGATGGACAGGGATGTGGACAAAGCAACCAAGTTCATTGAACAGATCCAAGAAATTCACCAGGTAGTGCAGGAACAGCTGGAAGAGAGCCAAGCCAATTACAAGGCAAGACATGATAAGCATCGAATTGAGCATAGCTTCCAAGTTGGTGATCAAGTCTGGCTGTACATTAGCAAAGACAAAATGCAAAGTGAAGGTAAGAAGCTGAAGTCAATAAGGTATAGACCTTTCAAGGTTCTTGAGAAAATTGGTGAGAACGCTTTTCGCCTTGATTTACCAACTTAAATGCATATATATTCAGTATTTAATGCAGAATGCTTGAGACTGTTTGAACCTTCATTGATTGAAGATCCCGAAGAGAAAAGTCAGTTGCCTTCTATTGATGATCGGTTGCCTAAATATCTCAATGAGTTGCAGGAAGATACAATTCTAGACAGGAAGGTGAGAACTACGCACAGAGGGGATGTTGAGTACCTCAAAATTAGACTCAAGGGTTCAAAACCAAGCAGTGCAAGATGGATAGAAATTGGACAAGTGAGGAAGCTGTATCCTCACTTGATTGATGCTTAAAAACCAACTTTTGGTGGTCCAAAAGCCTTTTTCAATGGGAAGGCGTGATCCAAAATCGATCCAAAACACTCTCTAAGTCTTCAAACATTAAAAAAAAAAAACTATCGCATGAGAAGACTTTTGGAAAAAGTTGGATAATACTATCAGGAAGCAAAAACATGAAGAAAATAGTGAAATAAGGCTTATCAGAGGCTTAAAACAACTTTGCACAGGAGCTGTCAGATCTAGCCAATCAACGGTCCAGATCCAATTGGCATATCGCAATCGGCGAAGGCAGGTGGAGCTTATCGGAGGCGACCATATAGTTGTTGTGATAGCAATTAGCGGGGTCAACGAGGAGCGTTGATCAAGCGCGCTGATCGACGGCCCAGGTTAACTCGCGATATTGCAATCAGCGATCATAGAGGAGTGCTTACAAACGGCCCGGGGGTCTATGTGATATCCGATTGCGATTAATAACATCACAATATCGCATCGGAGCTATGCAAAGGAGCGAGGCCGATAATAACTATGATTGTGATAGCCAGACCCGATAAAATTATGAATGACATTTGATAATAGTTCAAGTCCGATATGAGCGGGATTTTCATGTTTTAATGTATTTTTAATACAAAGGAAACCGACGGGATTTTGGGCGTGCCTTAGGCGGTAAGTGGTATTGGGCGAGCTCTGTCCAATCCCATACATTGGCTACCACGTATCCAGGCCCTGGAGAGAGAAAACCACCTGCATCGAGTGGGTAATATCCGCGCATCTAATCCACTCGAAATGAACCACGACTGTTAGATCCAGACCTCCCAGGTCAACGGTGGAGATGCGATGCGATTAAAAGGTGGACCCGATAGGAGTTATAAGGCGAGATTTATATTATTTCAAATCCAATAAACGGCAGTTTGGCGAACTTCCTGTGTTTTTAGTGTATTTCTCTAAGAAAACGAAGAACACTGTTTTTGGGGATTTCAAAGACTCGATGACCCATTCTGTTACAGTACAGGTGGCCACCATTCCTGAAAGCGTTTAGCAATGATTACTAATTCTTAGAGGGGGATCTGAGTGGACAGAAGTCGGGAAGCCAGACAGCCCGAGAAGGAGGAAACGAACAGACAACACCATTAGCTTTAAAGCCATAAACTGACATAGATAAAGGCAAGCAAGAAGCAGTGCTGAGAAAAAGCACAAACAGAGACAGAGGCAAGCAAGAAGCAGTGCTGAGACAAAGTGCAAACAGAGATAGAAGGCAAGAGGGAGAGTCTGTGTACTCAAAGAGTCTTGGGGGATCCAAGTAAACCTTGTTGTTTTGCTCTTGTTGTGTTGAGACTCAATTTGAGCTCATCTTGTAAAATTTTGTTCTTGAAGACATAATAGAGAGGCCACCACTAAAGGCTGGACCAGGAGACGTAACCCAGGAGTGTTAGGTGAACTCCTTATTAAACTTGTTGTGTTTATGCGTGTTTGTTTATTACGTTCTTTGACTGCTTCATTGTCTATGCATTTCGCAATCTTATCGATCCATTGCACAAAGTAACATAGGCACATCCATGCACATAAGTCTGTAATACCTTACAAGTAATTTAAGACCTCATTTTCAGAGCATGTTGGGGGGTTGAGGGTATGGGGGGAGGATCTAGGGGAGGAGGGGGCTATGGGGGAGGAGGGGGTTGTGTGGTCCAATGGCCCAAAAGGGTTTAAGCTAATGAGAGAAGAGGTGTTATCTACTTTTGGAGATGTAGGGAGCTGATCGGAGGGGGCGCTGATTTGCGATGAGTGAGGGGGTTGTTTGTTGGATATCTTCTTCCTTTTAGCTTGCTCCCATTTATTTTCTGAGTCTTCTGCATTTTCATTTTCATTTTCTTTGTTTTTTTTACATCTATTAGTAAAATGACCATATTCATGACATACCTTGCATTTAAAAGGGATTTTCTCGTAATCCAGTTGTTGGATGTGTGTCCATTGATCTAATTTGATTTTGATTGCCTCTGGCAGCCCTTTTCCTAGGTCCACTTCTACGCCAATTCTAGCGCATGCATGCATATTCTCCTTTGGTTCGCACCTGTCTATGTATTTCCCTATTGCATTTCGTATTACTTTTACTGAATCATCTCCCCAACGATGAAGGGGAAGATGCGACAGCCTGACCCATACTGGAACAACGCTGGGCACATCCATTTCTAGGTCAAAATCTTGTGTCCATCTGTTCAGATAGAGTCCTCTTGTATCCATGAAGTATGGGTCGTTCCTAAATATCAGATCGCGATCGTCCTTGGTTTCAGAGTGGAAGGTATAGTATCCTCTTCGATAGAACCTAATTGATATTTTTCCATTTATTGATGCTGACCAGTTCCTTTCGACCCATTTCTGGACCATCTTGGGTGAAGGCCATAACTCAGTGAACTGCCCAACTAATCTGCGCTCTGCCAAGGATAGAGCTTCTCTACGAGGGAGAGCAGGGGGAAGGGTGATTACAAGGATTTCTTCTAGTCTTTTAACAAACTTGGAGATTGATGGACGATTTTTAGCCGGACCCATTGCTGAAATGAGAGAGGCGAATGCTTTTGCTGTTTCCTCAGTTTCCTAGTGGCGATCTACAGGAGGGTCTCCGTCCTCTAGTGGATCCATCGAACCTCAGCCTCAGCGGTGAAAAGTCGCTTGAAAAGCAGCTACGCGTTGCGATCAGGTTAGCAGGCTCGGTATGCCATCTTTATTTTTATTAATATTAATAGTAGGGTTAATAATGTTTTTTTGCATGGTATTAATAATAATTTGGCCCATAGGCTTTGCCTAAATAAAACCTCATTTTTTAGTGTTCTTATATATAAAGTGAATTATGGAGTAAATATAAAAAAAATGTTTTATTTATTTACCATAGCTCTTGTTTATTTATATTTTTATTAATTTACCATACCTCTTTTATAAATATGGTATTTGGCACATGGTATTTGGCACATGGTATTAAAATGGTATTTGGCCCATAAGCTTCACCTAAATAAAAACCTCTTTTTTGAATCTTCGTAAACATAAAGAGGTTTATGGACTAACTATAAAAAGGGGTTTTATTTATTTACCATACCTCTAATTTATTTATATTTCTATTTATTTACCATACCTTTGGAGTAAGTATAAAAATAAGTTTTATTTATTTACCAGACCTCCAATTTATTTATATTTTGTGTTCATAAATCTCTTTATATTTTAAATTTATATTGTGTTTATACATAATAATAATTAGGTTGATTTCTAAATAGGGATTAAAAATGTTAAATGTTAAACATTACATGTTAAATGCTTTTAGAGTAGAAAAATTGGAAGAATTAGCTCATGAAACCATTTTTATCGATATATCTAAATCTCGTAAATTAAGATTTTAAATATTTTTGAAATAGTTTGAAGAGTTTCCAAAAAAATTTGGGGTCCAAAAACCATCACTTTTGCTAAAACCCCTAGTGATATTCCACACTCATATATGAATGAAATTCTTAGCACATGACATGGTGGGAGAGTCTCATTACTCATGAGAAAGGCTCATGCAAAAGTCACTAGATTGAAACTCTTATTAAGAGTTAAAATAATTAAATCTAACCACTAATAATATATAGCACTAAATAAATTTTTAAAAAATCATTTTTAAATAAATTTGAAATTTACAATTTTATAAATTCAAAAATACATTTGAAACAATCACCTCAACTAAAAAAGTGAAACATAGAAATGCCATCTATCATATAGTGAGAAACTTCCCGACTGTTCAATTGCCTATGGAACCTGGGGTAAAGAAAACTACCATTGACAAGTCTTTTGATCTTCGGGTAATGAAAACAGTATATGGTGTTTTCTGATCTTCAGGTAATAAAAACAGGCTATCGGTTGGCCTTAATGGGTTGACTATAACTTCTAGCTGCACTGACCAATCAAAGGTAAACTAAGATATATGATTTCATAGATTGGATTATTTATTTCTTGTTACAATGGAAAAAAAATTGAGTAGATATAAAATTTGGTCGAGCCTGTATCGAATGGATAAATAGGTGCATTCACATTTATTTCTCTCTCCAGCATATATATTCAGCATTCTACGAATGCAAGTGAAGAACGCCGATTAAGCAAGCAAAAACACTCATTACGTGTTAGAAGCATGACCTAGCTGTTCTGGAATGGATTTGGAATCAAATTGATCACTTCTTGTGGAGTGAATCTCCTGCTTATAGGTTTTATGTTGATTGCTGCTGGAGTCACCACGTTGCTATTTTTTTCGAATTCTCTTCTCTGAAATCCATACCGACAGTTCTTGTCACACGTTCTCTCTTCACCACACAAACCTCTTACAGTTTCGGTGTCACTTCCATAAACACCGTCACTACGAAGTCATTAACGGAACAAAGGATATTCTTAACCGTCACCATGGTCGTGGCTGCACTCATGGCCTTGGTCGTCGAAGCCCAGGAACCGACTGTCTTCTGGCACAGCCAACGACGACTAACCTGGTAGATTTTAAAACGACCTTTAGTTAATCAATTCCGAAGTTTAAAGTTAATTTTGTACTGGTATTTACAAGGATCAAAGTCGGGCTTGCCTGTTACTCCCACATCCCTAGGCCGGTGTTTTGTTGCTTTCTTCTTTTAATTTCTTTTATAATTTTATTTTCTTGTGATGTTTCAGGTTCCAGCCTCCTACCCATAGCAACTTCTCCTATAGCTCTTCCTTCACCCGACCATCCACGGCCCATGAGATTCCTACCCATAGCAACTTCTCCTATAGCTCTTCCTTCACCCCATGAGATTCCAGGTACAGCGATAGTTCCATTGGATTCTAGAATTCCAATGTCTACATGGTCGGGCTACAACAACTCCAATATGCAGGGTAGTCAGCCAAGCACTAACAACATACTATTTGTTTGTGGTTTTTGTTGAAGGTACTACACATCTAGGCCTTCATTATTGGCACATGCAGACACTTAGAGCATTTATTGACATGCAAAGCTTCAATATTGGAATCTTCACTAGATTGGCACTTTTGACTATCCATGCATGCATGGGACTACATGCAAGATCCTTTCTGCATGATTTACTCCTTGATTTGCTCCTTCTTTCACTCCGCAACTGGCTAGTTCTCTCCGGAACTTGTTGTAGGTGTCGAGTCCTCTCATTGATCACCACTATGGCGCATTACCTTGGGATCTTCACCCAGTAATGCATATTAGTTGACTCTTATGTAGTATATCATGAGCATTGCAACCTATTTTCTATTAATCAATCATTCTTTTTGTTCTTTCGATTTTTTTAGTGTTTTTGTTCTACAAAGCTGTGTGTTCAACCTTTACTAGCTAGATTCATATGTGCAGGTTTTCTAACACATTTACATGGTATCAAATCCCATAGGTTGCTAGATAAAAGGCGCACTAGTACTTTATTTTGTAGGTATTACAACTTGGAGATCGAAGATCGACAGAGAAATGGAGTTTCCCAAAGCATCAATCCTAACACCGTACAACTATCACGAATGGAAAGACCAAATGGCTCGATACCTTCATCAGAAAGGGTTGTACAGGATTACCATGGCTGTAGAAGTGGAACCCACTTCAGCCATAGAGAAATCCAAGTACCTCAACCGCATGGATAAAGCCCACGGATCCATATTCATGTGCATCTCCCCAGAGTTGCAATTTCATCTATCTGCCTACAGTACTCCCAATTAGATTTAGAAAAATGTTGAAGAACTCTACGGGAAATAGGATGAGATGAAAGGAAATCTGCTTGAAGTGGAGCTGCTCTCATTGAATTCACGGAACTATGACAGAATTCAAGACTTCTTCACCAAATATAATGATCTATTGTTGCAACTCAAGGGTTGTGGAATTAACAAATCCAAGGAGGAGAGTCACCAAGTTCTTTCTATTATGTCAAAGCTCAGACTAGAATACTCTGTCTTTGTGTCTACATTTCATTCAGTAAAGCTCGCAATAGGTAAATCCTACACTATGCCTTCTCTCAAAGAGTATATGAAGTCCCTCACTTTTGAGCAAGATAAACTCATTGGCATGGGGAAAATCAAACCTCCAAAAGCGCATGCACTTGTTGTGCATGATGGAAGCCACAATAAAAATCATAGATCTGATTCAAACCAGAAAAATCAGCAGAAAAAAGACAAGGGAAAAGCACATTCCCATCCAAAGAAGGAAGGGTACACCAAGACCTTCAATGACTCATCCAGCTCCAGAAATGAGAAAGGAAAGAAAGGAGACAAATGCACCTATTGTCACCGAGGATTCCATCCAAAATCCTCTTGCATGAAGAAACAAATTGACCAAATGGCAGAAATCCTTCAGAAACACAACCTTGGGGACCACATCCCTCAGGGCGCCAAGAACAAAACTGAGGTTCCGCCACACAAGAAAGGTAACAATTTTCATGCTTTAGTTGTAATTAACTCTTCCCCTAATGCATGGATTATAGATTCTAGTGCATCGCATCATATGGTTGCTGCAAAGGAAGTCTATTCCTCTTTGGATGCATGCAAAGGATCTCCCATCCTCATGGGAGATGACTCACCTATTGAAGATGTGATTCATGTTCCAAAACTTTCAGTAAACCTGCTTTCAGTTTATCAGATCATTCATTCCGACAGCGGAAAGAGAGTGGAAAGTGAACATATATGACCTACATAGCAGCTCCAAAATCGCAACCAGTGAGGTAAACAATGGAACTAGACTGTATACATTTTTTGAATTTATTGAATCTAAATCCTCCTTATTGCTTACACAGACTGATGATAGTTGTAGGCTTTGGCATGAGAGGTTTGGTCACTCTAATTACAGGTATATGCAACAGCTAAGCAAGCATGAGATGGTGGAAAGCTTGCCAAATATCAGTTTCTCCAAAGGAGTTCGTGAAGGGTGTGTCCTTAGCAAACATCCTAGAGAAAAGTTTGACACCGGCAAGACTCACAGAGCATCCTCTCCTCTAGATCTGATCCATAGTGATCTCATGGGGCCTTTTCCTCATCCTTCCATCAACAAAGCAAGGTATGTGCTTACATTTATTGATGATTTCTCATGGTATACTTGGGTGTATCTTTTCAGGGCCAAATCTGAAGTTTTTGCGCACTTTGAAGATTTCAAAGCACTAATTGAGACATAGTCAGAGAGAAAGATCAAAGCCCTCCGTACAAACAATGGGGGGGAATAAGTTAACACAGCACTTCAGAACCTTTGCCTTGAGTCCAGCATACAGTTGCAACACACAGTTCCATACACTCTGCAGCAGATCGGAGTTGCTGAGAGAAAGAACCAATCTCTCAAAGAGATGGCTTCCTGCATGCTGCATGCTAAGTCACTACCTCATAAGGTATGGGCTGAAGCACTTAATTGTGCTAACTACACATGCTAAGTCACTACCTCATAAGGTATGGGCTGAAGCACTTAATTGTGCTAACTACATCTAGAATAGATCTCCTCATAAATCTGTCAAGGATCAGACCCCCTTTGAGGCTTGGAGTGGCACTAAACTGGAGGTCACCCACTTCCGTGTTTTCGGCTCCCGAGCATGGGCTAGGATCCCCTCTGAAAAGAGGAAAGCTCTTGATCCACAAAGCATTGAGTGCATCTTTGTTGGATACCCTGATGGTGTGAAGGGATACCGACTCCTGATTTCCTTTACGGACAAACTCATCATTGAGCGAAGTGTCCAATTTGAGGAAAGTCTCTTGCATGCACCTCAATTGTTGCATGCAAACACCTTTTATCTACCTCATGACTGCACTGATAACTCAGTACACTTAGATGCAGATACAGAGCATGCAGATGTCAAGGTAGAGCATGCAGATGTCGAGACAGAGCCTTTAGATACAAATCCAGTGCATGCATATGATGATCCACATCTAAGCCCAGATCGAGTTTCCAGCAGTGAATCAACTTCCCCTGTCATAAATCAGAGAACAAGGAGCTTAAGTGAGATATATGCACAAGACCACCCAGCTGCTAGAAATGGTCTTGTGGGGGATAATTCTGATCCGTAGAGAACTAGCTTAGAGTTTATTAAGCCTCCTCTTACCCTCATTGCCACTAAACCAACGCCATCCTGGCATTGTCATTTGGTTCAGTGTTCTGATCCGCAGTCTTATGCTGAGGGTGCTGGGCATCCCTCTTGGGAGTCC
Source organism: Pinus taeda (assembly GCA_000404065.3). Taxonomy (NCBI): domain Eukaryota; kingdom Viridiplantae; phylum Streptophyta; class Pinopsida; order Pinales; family Pinaceae; genus Pinus; species Pinus taeda. The sequence continues at coordinate 73,916 of APFE031226898.1, forward strand.
ACCATGGAGGAGTACAACTCCCTCCTCGAGAACTAGACCTGGAATCTTAGACCCCTTCCTTCAGGAATGAAACTTGTCCGATGCAAATAGGTCTACAAAACCAAGAGTGATGTAGATGGGCAAATCACCAGATAGAAAGCCAAGCTAGTAGCCAAAGGCTTCCAGCAAGTGCATGGCATTGATTATGAGGAGACCTTTGCTCCAATAGCAAAGATGGATTCCATACGCCTTGCACTTGCCATTGCGGCTGCCCAGGGGTGGGAAGTACATCAGATGGATGTGAAGAATGCATTTCTTCACGGAGACCTATCTGAGGAAATCTACATGGAGCAGCCACATGGTTTCATTTAGCATTCATCTTTGGTCTGTAGACTGAAGAAGTCTCTCTACGGCCTTAAGCAGGCCCCGAGAGCTTGGTATGCGAAGATTGATTTTCTCTTATCACAAAACTTCAAAAGATGTAAGTCTAATCTAAATGTTTACATGCTCAGGACACATGATTCTCTTCTTATCTTAGTTTTGTACGTTGATTATCTCTTGATCACCGACAGCTCGACTTCAGCCATTGCTACAGTCAAGAGGACCTTGCATGATAGGTTCTTGATGACGAGCATGGGTCCATTACACTTCTTTCTTAGTCTTGAGATCAGCCAGGATGCCACAGGCATCAAACTCTCTTAGGCTAAGTATGCACGGGATCTCCTCGAGAGATTTCGCATGACTAGCTGCAAGCCAGCACCGACTCCTTTTCTGTCTGGGGTCTGCCTTGAGGATGGAGGTGACACTCCATTAGTTGACATTACTCTCTACCGACAGCTAGTGGGGAGCTTATTGTACCTCACCCACTCCAGACCAGATCTCTCATATGCAGTAGGGGCAATTTCCAGATACATGCAGGAGCCGCATGAGCTACACTGGAAAGCTGCCAAGCGCATCCTCCGATATGTGCAGGGCACCATCACCTTTGGGATTCATTATGCAGCAGACAATGCGTTTAATCTCCTTGGCTTCACAGATTTTGATTGGGCGGGCGACAACATTGATCGCAAGTCCACCTCTGGATATTCACTCAGTGTAGGGTCTGGCCCTATCTGTTGGTCGAGCAAGAAGCAGGCTACTATTGCTCTCTCTTCAGCTAAGGCCGAGTAAAGAGCAGTAGTCAACATCACCATTCAGGCTCTGTGGCTATAGCATTTCCTCACTAAGTTGGGCATCCAGTTCCACCAGCCCACTGTCATCTACTGTGACAACTAGAGTATTCTCAAATTTTGCAGGGATCCAGTACAGCGGCAGTGGACGAAGCACATAGAGATCCATATGCACTACATTAGAGACTTAGTACATGATCGGGTCATTGATTTGCAGTTTTGTCCTTTAGCAGAACAGACTGCAGACATCTTCACCAAGACATTCACTGCGCAGAAGTTTCACTCTCTACCCGATCGTCTTGGAGTGAAGGACACAGTTGCTTAGCAACTATCTTTTCTTCCTCTTTTCTTTTGATTACATTGTATTTTGAGGGGGGGTTTTCCCACGAGGTTTTCCCTCTTTCATCAATTTTAGTACAAGTTGCACTGTATTTTGGATGACTTTTGGCCTTAGTTGCCAGGGCCAATTTTCTATTTTTCCCATAGTGTTGTTCAGGGGGGGTGTTGGAGGTACTATACACCTAGGACCTTCATTACTGCCACATGGAGACACTTAATTAGAGCATTCACTGACATGTAAGGCTTCAACATTGGGATCTTCACCAGATTGACGCCTTTGACTATCCATGTATGCATGGGACTACATGCAAGATCCTTTCTACATGATTTACTCCTCCTTTCACTCTGCAACTCGCTAGTTCTCTCCGAAACTTGTTGTAGGTGTCGAGTCCTCTCATTGATCACCACTATGGCGCATTACCTTGGGATCTTTATCCAATGATGCATATTAGTTGACTCTCATGTAGCATATCATGAGCATTGTAACCTATTTTCTATTAGTCAATCATTATTTTTGTTCTTGCGATATTTTTAGTGTTTTTGCTCTACAACGCTATGTGTTCAACCTTTAATCGCTAAATTCATCTGTGCAGATTTTCTAACACATTTACAATTTTTACGCAGTCTACCGACAACAATATTGTTGGAGTAATTTTAGTAAGCCCTTCAAATATAGTTTTCTAATACATTTACAATTTTTACGCAATCGACCGACAACAATATTGTTGGAGTAATTTTAGTGAACCCTTCAAATATATGTAACCTGTAGACGCTGAAGAAAATCCCCAAGGAAGCACAATAAATCTAATACAATGCAAAGATTCAGAGTTATTTACAAAATTTGGATATCTGGAGCCAAAATCAAAACACATTACTGATTTGCCGGGAGCCACGTTCGATGAGCAACCATAGGTGTTATCCAGGGAGGTGATATAGCACTTATCCATGTCCAGAACGCCCTCCGTTGATGCTATTCTAAGGAAAAAAAAAACTCAAAAAGGGCGACCTCACACGATCTAATGAGATAATTGAAAAGAAAGTCTGAATGGTCATGTGGAGTGACCTCGTGATCTAGGCACCTTTAAAGGGATGACCCTGGCCGAACTCAGCTCTGCAGGACAACAACGCAGGCGTCTCAACTTTGGCCAATTCAATCTCAAACCTCCCAAAATCTGCCTGGGACAGATCCTTCACCTTGAATTCTTGTCCGGACACAGTTTTCTTGGCCAAAAGCGCCATTGCTGCGGAGAAAAAAAAACGCAGAACTGACAGAACCACAGATTACGGTGACCGAGCTTATGTCGATTTTCTCCAACAGAGAATTCACGGCTTGTTGAACTAAATCTGATCTTTTGATGACGTATTTGACCTGGACCTGATATCGAAGGCTCCTCCCAAGAGAAGCCTCAGCTCGTCCAAGTAACCCAATGGATAGGGTGAAATGACGTGACTCTCATGACAGTCCAGATTTATGCAGATGTGCCTTCAAACCTCAATTCCATCACTCTTACGATAGGTCAATCAAGTCAGGATGAAAATGAAACCCTAAGGCTTATAAGTTATTTCAAAAACCCGCAACGGGAGGCTTGAATTAAAACAAGAAAGTTGCATTCAAGATTTTATCTGTGAATAAGTTGTTGAAATGAGAAGGTCGCGATTGGATCCAGCCTGGCTTCTTTTTATCAAGACTCAAAGTAAATTTCACTAAATTCAAGCCAATCTCGGACAAAATTCATATAACTCTTTATTAAATCCAAGCCACAAAACCATCGCACATTTAATAAATCTGGGATCACTGATCTATTAATGAAATCAATTTGTCTCAAACCAGGGAACTATTAATTTCATAAATTCTCAGAATCGATTCAAACACCAAGGTCGAAATTAGTACAACCCTAATTTTCTGTACCAGAATACCAGATCTTCCTGTAGATGTACAGAGCACCTCACTTCACTAAGTAAAATCAAAAGTTAATAAATCGAAACCCTCCTCACCGTTTCTTGATCATCTCCAGGAGCAGGGACCAGTCGTTGGTTGCCGGGTTACTACGAACAGGGATTCGTTTCCTTAATCCAGTTTCCTGTTGATAAGCCAAATAGAAATACGATCCGCCATTGCAATGCAGCTTTATAAAGGCTTCTCCAAAGCGGGCGATGTACCTTTTCGATGGCGTTCAGATCATCGTAAAAGTCGGTTTCCAACAACTCCTCTCGCAACTTCTCTGGTTTCCTGTGGCGCTTTGAGACCAAAGATTTGATATGATACTTAATCTGCTCTGCTATCAGCAATTGCTCCTAGGGCCTCCAAAATTACATCTCTTCAGCTCGGCTTCTGTATTGTCAGCCCTTCTTTTCCCATGATCTCTTTCTATTTCAATACGACCTCAATGAATATCAAATGCCCTTGAGAAAAAATGCTATGCTATACTCTGTAATCAGATAGGTTAATGCTTTGGAATAGGGCAACAGTTGAGATGGTGAAGAAATATGATTGGATCCTGTCTGGGTTGCCGATGAGAAAATGGACGAGGGTCCCTTCTTGTTATATGATATTTACGTTGCTAATATTTATTTTTATTTTTTTTAATCTAGGATAATCGGGTGAGAGTTATCTTGAACAGAGTCATGGTCAAATTTAATTGGCTGCCACTATAAACTTACGCATGGTCAAATTTAATTGGCTGCCACTATAAACTTACGCTAGGTGCAACACCCTGCAAGCCACACACAATAGTAATTAACTTATGCCTCAACAAGAGAGTTATCATGTGCAAGCCACATACAACAGCGATTAACTTATGCCTCAACAAGAGAATTACCCTGAATAGACCTAGGATCAAACCCAAGATCAAATCCACCTGGCTGCCAGCGACACACAATAGCAATTAACTTATGCCTCAACAAGAAAGTTATCCGGTGCAAGCCACACACAATAGCAATTAACGTATGCCTCAGCAAGAGAGTTATCTAGAGCCAGGATCAAACCCATGATCAAATCCAACTGGGTGCCAGCCACACGCAATAGCAATTAACTTATGCCTTAACAAGAGAGTTACCCTGTGCAAGCCACACACAATAGCAATTAACTTATGCCTCAACAAGAGTTATCGTGAACAAACCCAGAATCAAATCCAACTGGTTACCACTATAAACCTAAAGCCACACACAAAACCAACTGGATCGCCTACTCTTCTAGCGAAGACACCACATGGCATATACTCAATGAGATTTGAACCCTCATCTCGTGGGTTTCATCCAACAATCCCCATATCAGCATATATTTACCTTGCTAATATTAATAGCATCATAACTAATTCTTGGAGTACACGAAGATTTTTCACTGCCACATCATCAACTTTAACACGTGTATTTACTAACTAGATTTTTTTTCTCCACGTCATTTGTGGGAAGGAAGAGGATGGGATAACATTGCAGCTTGCAATATGTTATTATCATTAGTAACAAGGGGCACGCATACCTTCCTCCTCTCGTTAATTTCGGTACCCAATTCAAGTATATGCTAAGTTTAAATTTTAGTTGGGAAACTTGTTTAAAAAAAAAAAATTTCCAAAGCTTTTTGGTTAATTTTAAATCATTTAAATTATTATATTTTTAAATATAATTAAATAAAATGAATTTTTGGTTGCAAAAATTACACGATATAAGTGATTTATATGCCATACTATTTTAACTTTCTATATTCACAATTAAATTCTAAAATATGAAATTATTTAAAATAATTGATGATAAATCCATGAAATAAATAAATTATAACTTCAACCTTTTAAATGTGCAGGTTTCCACTCATCCTGGCCACAAGGCAAGGTTTTGGATTGAAAGTTTACATTATCTCATCTCTTTAAATGTGCATGTTTCCACTCATCCTAGTCACAAGGCAAGGTTTTGGATTGAAAGTTTACATTATCTCATCTCTTTAAATGTGCATATTTCCGCTCATCCTAGTTACAAGGTAAGGTTTTGGATTGAAAGTTTACATAAGGGATATTTTGATTTTGGCTTACAATTTTATGGGTAGATATCGTTTATTAATTTAGGCGAATTTATAATTATTTTAGATTTATCTTAATTTTGAATTCGCCAAGTATTAAGAGGGATTGAATCTAGATAGATCTGGAGTTAAGATGGATCTATGCTAGTTTAAAATGGTTTGTGTTTCTTTATAAAGACTAAGTCAATATTCATGCTAAGGGAAAAAGTTTAATTATTAATTTTCTTTTTTTTTAATGTAATTTGACCAAGTCAGAATGTTTACATAAAAATAAAAATTAGCATCTCTTCCAATATACTAGATTGGAGAGCTCCTTCTAGGTGCAACAATTTATAATTATCTAGTAATATATAAAGTTTTTAGTAACTTGTTAAGAAAAAAAATTACATTCGGCTACTAGATTACTTTTTTAATTTTGTTGTTGATAAGTCCTTGTCCTCTCATCTTATGTTCGCATGTTGAGGTATGTTAGCATAGAGGAACTCCATGTAGCCAACTCACATTTCTCATAAAGGCATATGATTTTGGGCATGATGATATTCTAATTCTCTAAGTAATCAAACATTTATTTTTATTGTTTTTTTTGTAACTAGGCAAAGCCTAGGATGTGGCCAACCTGTTTATTGGTTGGAAGAATACTGATCCACCCACAATGGGATGCTTATCACCAGGATTGTGCAAGGCTTTGGTCAAGCTTAAACGCCCCCATGGGAAGTTTAATTCCCCCAAAGTGGATTTCACTCTTCAGCCCCTCCCCATGAGGTTTGACTCCGTGATCTGGCATGGACTAAACCCCATGCAAACCAACTGGTCTACACCTCATATACTGTACTTGTTAGTTGGTCATATTTTTATTCTTGGACTATAGTAGTTATTTATGTTAATCATTTTTAATTTTGTTACTTATTATCTGGTCATATATTTTAGTCCTAGACTAAATTAGTCATTTATGTTAATCGCTTTTAGTTGGGTAACTCATTATTTTCTCGTAAATTTTATCCTTGGACTAAATTAGTCATTCAAGTTAGTAATTTTTAGTTGGATCACTAAGATTAGTCCAATTTAGTAGTAATTCGCTTGAAATAATTTTTGGTGACTAAATTTTTTAGTTGTGTAGTCACTAATCTCTCATTTTGTACTAGTGTTCATCTTCATCTATTAGTGCTTCATGTCTTTCTTTTCTCTTGTTATATTTATGATTCTTGTGAAAATCTCTCTTGAAATGTCCATATTCATGACTCATGACAACCATGGCATTGAAATTTGGATATATCCCTATTTCTATGGGCTTGTTGCCATTTTTTGTGTGTTGAGATCCAAACTTTGCAAAATTATTTCTCGATCTAGCTGCAAAAGCATGAGAGTCTTCATTATTAGGTTGAGTATCATTTTTAGCCTTTAGTTTTTATTCTTATAGAACACATGACAACCATAATTCCTCAAAGGTCAAAGTTTCTTTTATAGCATATATGTCTCCTGCAAAGCCATCCCAAGCTGGAGGTAGAACATGGACAAAATGAAAGAGTAAAAAAGATGTTGGAAGACTTGCTAAGAATGTATGTCATACATCAACTTAAGAAGTGGGAGGAGTTTCTACCTTTTGTATAATTTCTTATAATAATGGGTACTAGGAATCATTCAAGATGAGTCCATTTGAAACTCTATATGGTAGGAATGGAAAGTGTTTTTTGTTGGTATTGGAATAGAGTTAGCATTTAGTATAGAGTATCATTCTAAAATGGATGGGTAGACTGGAAGAGTAAACAGGGTGTTGGATGACATGATAATAATGTATGTCATGCATTGACCTAAGAGGTGGGAAGAGTTTCTACTTTTGGTAGAATTTGCTTATAATAATGGGTACCAAGAATAATTGAAGATGAGTCCATTTGAGGCTCTATATGGAAATAAATGTAATACACCCATTAACTAGAATGATCCAATGAATAGGGTGCTTCTTGGACCATATAAGCTGAAGGAAATGGAACAGGAAGTAATTATTGTTAGGTAAAAATTGAAAATAGCTCAATAGAGGAAAAAGAGCCTTGCAAATCAACAGAGTGCGAAAAGAGTTCCAAGTGGGAGAACATGTTTACCTCTACATTGACCAAGGAAAATCTCACTGAGAATAATGTCTTGTGCGAAATTGGAACCAATATTTATGGACCATTTCAAATCTTAGAAAGAGTGGAGCCAGTGGCATACAAATTGGGTTTGCCACCCACTGTGAAAGCAAATGATGTTTTCCATATTTCTTTACTTAAAAAGTATGTGCATGATGTTAATCATGTTGTTGATAGGTTTATGATATAGGTGTAATCTATGGGAAAATTTCAACCATAACCATAGTGCATTATGGATCATACATAGATCATGCTTTGGAATCAATTAATCAAGTAGGTCAAGGTGCAATGGAAATACTTTGGACTAAATGAAAGGACACAGGAAATGCCTGATTAGATGAGGGTAGCATAGCCATTTTTTTACTGAGTAAGTAAATGTAAAAATAGTTGTTAAATTTTTTTGTTCGAGTATAGAACACTGAGGACAATGTTCCTCTAAGGGGGTGGGCTATGTGACAACCATTTTTTTTACCCCTCTAGTAATTGTCACTATGAATTGTAATTGATATAAATAATGTGGAAATGTAAACATTGACTGGATTGGAGGGGTCTACATGGATTTAGAGGTATGAGAAGGAGTTGCTTTGGGAGTGAATTAAACACAGGGTGCTTCATTTAATGTGCCACTAGTTCTCTAATTGAGTTTAATGGCCTGCACAATAGATAAGAAGGTGGAGTATGGGTTCCCCAAGTGAAGGAATAACCCATACCACCTTTTACTTTGAGGGGAATGGTTGTGTGGTCAACATGTAAGAGAGAGAAGAGGGTTGGCAAAAGAAAAGAGGTTGATGGGGGATAGATAGTATGTGGGTATGCAAAATATGTTGAGATAGGCATATGGTAATTGCCACAGAACTCATGTAACAGAATGCAAGGGAACAACGTTGGCACACAAGAGGGAGAACACAAAGGAGTGTGTCTTTCAAGGATCAAGAGTAACCTTTCTAGCTGATGTAATTGTCTTATTATGAACTTCTTCAAGACTTGCTTCCATGGTGTCATCAAAAGCTAAGTATTTAATTATTTCCTTCAAATTGTTCAATCTACTTGTTAAAGTTTAATTATATAATAAAAGTCAGTGGAGATAAATTGTAGCTTCATGGTTCCATCTTGTATCACGTCACAAATCCTAATGTGCTTTGGCGTTCTAGGTTCTCTGACAATCCTCATACAACTATGATTAATACAAAATATCACGGTTGAATCCAACATATCATCAAATAGTCCATCAAACATTTTATGGAGCCAAACCGCTTCATAGCTAATTGTACAAACTTCCATATCTTCTTCCTTTGTAGTGCAACATAATCTTGTTTCAAGTTCTATCAAGAAGTCATAACAAATACCAAGTAAAACCAACCACTAGTAGTATCTTTATTCATCATCAAATCTGCCAACCCAATTGATGTGTCCTTGAATCAAATGTATCAAGGAACCAATAATCTATTGGTACAATGATGGATCAACAATATTAGAAATCTCCAACTTTTTCTAGATGGTGTTGTCATATGTCTATAATTTGTCATCCAAACTTCTGGAGGATCCTGGTGACAAGCTTCTTTTAATATTCTTCCATATCTCAAGTGATAGTGTATCCATCTAACATATGTTAAATTATGCTTTCAACTACCTTTGAAGATAATATTTCTAATTCATGAGTTGTTCTTGAATCATTCAATTGAATTACATAGTACGAGGTCTTCTTTAATCATGAGATTCCTTTTTCGTGTCTTTCAAGAATCAAGAGTAACTTTTACAATTGACATAATTGTGTTATTATGAACTTCTTCAAGACTTGCTTCCATGTTTTCATCCAAAGCTAAGTGTTGAATTATTTAATGCATACTTAAAATTGTTTGTTTCTCCTTTAGAATATGTTTAATTATGTCCTTACAATTGTTCCATCTACTTGTTAAAGTCTACTTATATAAGAAAAACCCACTTCCTAAAAATGCTCTCCACTAGTCATTGTGGTATTATTGGCTTATTCTATGATGTATAAGGTCAAATTTTCTTCACTAAATGTCAGCCTTGTCTTGGTGGAGGAATCTCCGTTATGCTGCAATTTAGATGTTGAATTTCATTGATAGATTTATTGACTACTCTTCCCTTTTCAAAGTTTTGTCTGCCATCATGTTAGCTTCCTTACTTCTTAGAGAGAAATGTTAGCTTCTTCTGGATCTGCATGATGAAATATGAGTCTTTCTACATTATGTGGGAACATATTTGATCTTCTTCTTCTTATGTACCTAAATATGTCTTCTAGAGTTCTTTGATGGATTACATGTAGACAATGGCCAAGGAGGATTTCCTTCATAAGAACTTTGGAACATACTTCAATATATCGATTCTCTCTTCCAACTACTTCATTATAGATGACTATGAGCTCCCTCTTAAATTCGATCTCCTTGCAAAGACTTATAAGCTTATACAATTCATGAATCCCAATAATCTTTTATGATATTCCCCATAAATTATATAATTGTCTTGCCATCCATAAATATTATTCTATTTGTCATTTTCTAAACAAGAAATAGAAATCAAACTTGACCTCGTACAAAAGTAGATTGTTGAGCCTTGCACACCTACCATGTTCTTCATTATTATTAATTGTGTATATATTTGTTGCTTTTACCTTGGGTTTCTTCATGGCTTCTTCATCTTCAATTGTTAGTGCTTCACACATTTCCTTCCTCTTATTATTCTTAGGATTATTCGGAAAATCTCTCTTGAAATGTCCATATTCATGACAGTTGTAGAATTAAACTATGGACATATCCTTATTTCTATGGGCCTTGTTTCCATTGGTTTTGTGTTGAGATCCAAACTTTCCAAACTTCTTTCTTAATCTCATTGAAAAATATTGAGATTCTTCATTATTAGGTTGAGTATCATTTTTAGCCTTCAATCTTGGTTCCTCTAGAAAACATGAAGCCCATAATTATTCAAAGGTAAAAGTTTCCTTTTTGTCCCAATATGGAGGTAAAACATTGATTACAAAAGTGATCAATTCAAAGTCATATATGGTTTCACCAAGCCCTTGAAGTTGATCTTTGGTTTTTGATATCTTCATAAAGTATGAAGGTGTGTTATCTTCTTTTGACATCCTTGTTCCATAGAGTTGATTCCTTAGAGATACCTTTTGACCAATTGTGTTGGAGTATAATTTTACCAATGTATTGTAGACTTTCTTAGATGTAGACAAATCTGAAACAAAAAAAAAATGAGATGGTCTTTGATGGACTCAAAGAGAGTCCTTTGAGCTCTAATTTTTCCCTTATTGTATTTGGCTACTTCTTAAGCATTGTTTTATCTTGTATTGGAACATTTCCTTCAACGAATTGTATGAATTCATTTTATTTAAGGACTAAATCAATTCTCTTCTTCCAAGCTTTGAAGTTGGATGCTCCACAAGTTTGTTGTCTTCCTTGCAGATAGATGTCATTTGATTGGGAGTATTAGACATATATAATAGATGAGTACTTCCTTGAAAGAGATAAAGAGCTACTATAAGAGTGTCTTCAAGTATGCCAAAAGGTTGTGATCTTCAACCTTCGTTCCTTCACCTTAGCTCTGATACCATGTTAAGAAACCTATTAGAAAATTATATATTATGAAGCAATGGAACACATAAAATATCACAGAAATATAAACACAGAAAACGCATAAAACAAGAGAGGCACAGATATACGTGGTTCACCCAGTTTGGGCTACGTCCACGGAGAAATAGCCAATCCTTCTTTTTTATATTATCCAGCAAACTGAAGAGATACAACCTACAACAGATCCACTGTAATTCCCTCTTCGCTCTCAATCTCCTCTCTCTTCCTCACTCAGAATATAGATCTACATAGACAAAATACAATTCCTTCATATATAGCGAGGGGTTGCCTTCTAGGGAAAAAAATCCTAAATTAAGCATAACTTCTACCGTCAGATATCTGCCTAATGAATGGCATAGAGTGACTACGAATCTACAACATTTTACAAGGCAATTTTACATTTATTTTTAGCTTCAGGGGCGCTGCCCTCAATCCCCCTACCAGGGGGGGCTCCTAAAGGTCACAACTACCCCCCCCGAACCCCCCTTGCAGCGAATATATTACAGGCAGCGTTGCGGTCCCATTACGAACTAGGGTCTAATGCAGCGATATCTTTGAATACAGAAGATAATTAGGCTCCACACCCAATAATCTCCCACTTAGAGACTGATTATATAACTCCACCGCTGCTTCATTTGTTGGACGATGACTCCACTTTGGACCTGATTGTTTCTCATCTTCTTCATCATACTTGAAGACCAATTGAAATTGAGCAGATTCTCAGTTTCTCCCTGGTTACAACTTTTGTTAACATATCTGCAAGATTATGGCTAGTGTGGATCTTTTCCAACTTCAATTGTCCATATTCTAACGTTGACCGTATGAAATGGTACTTGAGCTGTATATGTTTAGTCTTGGAATGAAATGCAGAGTTCTTTGCAAGGTGTATGGCACTCTGGCTATCACTATATAACCTGCCCAACTCCTACTTCTTACCCCTTTCATCCATAAACCTTTGTAACCAAATCATTTCTTTACTAGCCTCTGTAGCAGGAACATACTTTGCTTCTGTTATTGAGAGTGCAACAACACTTTACAGTTTTGAGACCCAACTGACAGCTGTTCCACCTACAGTAAACACATACCCTATTATGCTCCTCCTGTTATCTCTATCACCAGCCATATCTACATCAACATATCCCTGTAGAGCAATGTTTGAACCACCAAATCATAATGCTTGATTTGTGTACCTCTCAAATACCTGATAATCCACTTCACCGCCATCCAATGTTCTTTTCTTGGATTATTCATGTACCTACTTATAACTCCCACTACATGTGCAATATCAAGCCTTGTGCAAACCATTGCATACATTAAGCTTCCAACTGCTGATGCATATGGAACTTTAGACATATGAGCCATTTCTTCCTGAGTCTTGGGACGCTCCTCCTTACTTAATTTGAAATAGCTAACCAAAGGTATACTAACTGGTTTTTCATTCTGCATATTAAAGCTTTTCAATACCTTTTCTATGTACTCACTTTGAGACAATGTTAATTTGTGATTTTTCCTGTCTCTAGTTATTCTCATACCAAGGATTTATTTGCAACACCCAAATCCTTCATTGCAAATGATTTCGCCAATTTTATTTTGAGCACATTTATTTCCTGCATGTTAGAACTTGCAACAAGCATATCATCTACACACAATAACAATATAATATAGCTTCCATCATTTTGACTTTTGAGATAAACACAATGATCAGAGTGACATCTAGTATAACCTTGTTCAGACATAAGCCTGTCAAAAATTAGATACCACTGCCTTGGAGCTTGTTTTAATCCATACAAGCTCTTCTTCAACTTGCACACTAGTTTCTCCTTCCCTTTGACCTCATATCCTTGTGGTTGCTGTATATATATCTCTTCCTCCAAATCCCCATGGAGAAAGGTTGTCTTTACGTCTAACTGCTCAAGATGAAAATTTTCAACTGCTACTAAACTTAAAATAGTTCTGATTGAAGTCATTTTAACAACAGGAGAAAATATCTCATCAAAGTCTATACCTTTTTTATGTGCAAACCCTTTCACCACAAGTTTAGCTTTATACCTTTTTTACCTCCATCTTCTTCCTTCAACTTGTAAACCCATTTATTCTATAATGTTGTTTTATCTACAGGCAACCTAACTTAGTCCCAAGTCTGGTTATGTGCTAAGGATTCCATCTCTTCTTTCATGGCTTGCTTCCACTTCTTCCTAGTTTCTACCTATACTTCTTCATCATAACATTCTGGTTCACCAGAATCAGTCAGCAGTACATAATATAATGAAGGAGAGTATCGTTCAGGGGGTCTACTTATCTTGGTAGATATTCTAACACCACTTTTAGGTGTTTGAGGTGCTTGTTGCTATTGTGGTTGTTGTTTTGGATGTTGATCATTATGATTTTTAGGCATCATCACTTTTTCTGCGATCTCGTCAAGCACTGTGTATTCTTCATTTTCCTTTTCCTGTTTCTTTTCCTGCAACTAATCCTTATACAAAACATTTTCATTGAATATGACATCTCTGCTTCTAATGATTTTGTGTTTTTCATAATCATAAAAGAAATAACCAAAATCATTAACACCATATCCAATAAAGGTACATTTCTTTTATTTTGCCTCAAGATTTGTTCTAATTTCTTTATTAATGTGGACAAAGGCTTTACAACTAAAAGTCTTTAAAAAAGAGTAGTTTACCTTTTTACTTGTCCATGCCTCCTCTGGAATACCACCATCCAAGGAACTTGAAGGCCCCCTGTTTATTAGATAAACAGTAGTATATATAGCATCTGCCCAAAATTGTAAAGGAAATCCTGCATGCAATCTCATGCACCTTGCACACTCCATGATTGTCCTGTTCATCCTTTCTGACACACCATTTTCTTGTGGTGTTCCTTGAACTGTCTTCTCTCTGCGAATTCCATTCTCTGAACAATACCTATCAAACTCTTTACTACAATATTCACCTCCATTGTCTGATCTGAGACACTTCAACCTTTTTCCTATCTCATTTTCAACCAAAGATTTCCATTTCTTGAAAGTATCAAATACATCAGATTTATTTCGAATACAATAAATCCAAGTTTTTCTGGTTGCATCATCAATAAAAGTAACATAATAACTAGAGCCACCAAAAGATGATACCTGAGCATGTCCCCATACATCTGTATGCACAAGCTCTATTTTTTCACTCTTCTTTTCTTTCCCAACTCTGAGGAATCTAACTCCCTTCTGTTTTCCATAAACACAATTCTCACAGAATTTTAAATCAACATGCTTCAAACCTGGCAACAAATTTCTTGAATGAAGAATCTACATCCCCTTCTCACTCATGTGCCCGAGCCTATGATGCCACAATGTCGTATCTTCTCTTGTAGAGCTTAAAGCATTAACAAAATTAGAAATACCATTGCATAAATACAATGTACCAACCTTTTTTCCCTTTGCTATTGCTAGGGATCCTTTAGTGACCTTCCAAGTTTTATCTATAAAGTAAGTCACACAGCCTTCACCTCCCAACTACCCTGTTGAAATCAGATTTTTCTTTAGATCTGGAACATGCCTTACCTCCTTCAATAACCATTGATTTCCATTCTTCTATTTTATGAAAACTGTACATTCCAATGATTTTACAGGGTTTATCATCACCCAATCGAACCTATCCAAAATCTCCTTGAACATAATCATGAAAATGTTTCCTATCAAGTGTGTCATGGAATGAGGCCCCTGAATCTACCACCCAGGCATCAATAATATTTTCTAAAGAAAGAATCAAAGCATCTTGCAACACATCACATGTTACATTCGCTTCATAATTATTTTCTTGTTGCGCATCTCCTTCTTTTCCCTTCCGAGACTTGCATCTTTTTTTAGGTGTCCTTTCTTCCCACATTTCCAGCACACTATCCCCAATCTGGACTTGGATCTACCTTTTCTTGACTTACTGTGATATCCAGTGCTTTTTCCTCTTTCCATTTTTCTTCCCCTAATCTCTACAGTCAAAGCATTACCTAATGTCTCACTAGAGATTTTCCGCCACATTTCCTCGCTAAGGATTGCACTAACAACATCATCAAACTTTAAAATACTAGATCTAGAGATAGAGTTACTAATGACCATAACTAAACTATTCCAACTTTCTAGCAATGAGCACAAAAATAATAGAGCCCTAACTTCATCATCAAAAGTTACCCCTACAGAACTTACTGACTCGTATCTGTATTAAATTCATTTAAATGATCAATAATCGATCCATCTTCTGACATTTTCATATTAAATAAATGCTTCATAAGAAACACCTTATTTGAGGTCAAGGGTTTTTCATATAGTTTGGCCAATGTCGACATTAAATCCTCTGTTGTCGTTTGCTTTGAAATATTAAATGCTACCGATGCCGCTAGGCACAACTGTATTGTTCCCAGTGCCTTTCTGTTGAGAATATCTCATTCTGTGTCTGTCATACTTGTCGACTTCTTTGCCTTTCCGCTCAATGGTTGGTACAGGTCTCTCTAATACAGATAATCTTCCATCTGCATCTTCCATAGCTCGTAGTTTTGGCCGTTAAATTTTTCAACCCTAAACCTACCATCTTCTGCCATTGCTCCCACTCGAACCAGGAACCCTTTTCTCCTGCGATTTTATCATCCAAATAGACATTCGACTCTGATATCAATTGTTAGAAAATTATATATTACGAAGCAATGGAACACATAAAATATTGTAGAAATATAAACACAGAAAACGCATAAAACAAGAGAGACAGATATACATGGTTCACCCAGTTTGGGCTATGTCCATAGAGAAATAGCCAATCCTTCCTTTTTATATTATCCAACAAACTGAAGAGATACAACCTACAACAAATCCGCTGTAATTACCTCTTCGCTCTCAATCTCCTCTCTCTTCCTCGTTCAGAATACAGATATACATAGACACAATACAATTCCCTCATTTATAGCGAGGGGTTCCCTTCTAGGGCAAAAAAACCCTAAATTAAACATAACTTCTATTCTCATATATCCGCCCAATGAACAGCCCAGATTGACTACGAAATTACAATATTTTACAAGGCAATTTTACATCTATTTTTAGCTTCAGGGGCGTTGCTCCCGATCCCCCCACCAGGGGGCTCCCAAAGGTCGTAGCCGCCCCCCTAGACCCCCCTGTAGCAAATATATTACGGGCGGCATTGCCGCCCCATTACGAACTGGGGTCTAATGCGGCAATACCTTTGAATACAAAAGATAATCAAGCTCTGTACCCAGCAAAACCAAGTGCAATGAAGTCTAAAACCTAGTTTCTCTTCTTGATAATTACTTGTAGATATTAGATTTCTTATTACTTTTTATGTTTTATTTGTCAAGAAATTTATACAAATGTTCAATTTTTTAAGAAAATATAGAGATCACCATGAGACAAACCCAACATTCCTTCCCTTCTGGAATCATATCAAAATGAAAGATTTTCAAAAACAAGACCAAATTGCCACCAAGATACCAAGTGCAACCCTCCTTGAAGTCAACTCCAAAGTCAAAGTCAATGATAGTCAAATTGCTCCAAATCTTGTTAATGTTCTGAAATTTGGACCTGCAACAAGGGGCCGAAATTATGCCTGCAATTGTTGTATATTGGATAAACTAATGCTCCTTATGTGTTTCGTGATATGGACTAACCGCCTCTCATGTATCCTTATCTCTAGTGATGTGATCATTGACTAACACATGTGGGTTTTAGTTTAACAACAATCATGATTCCCAACAAGTGGTATCAGAGCATAGATCACAAGTTCAATACACACCTAACTCGCATTGGAGGGAGGGGGGATTTTTAAACATTAGATAAACCAATGTTCCCTGTGTGTTTCATGACATGGACTAACCGCCTCCCATGGATCTTTATCTATGGCGATGCGATTGTTGACTAACAGCTGCAAGTTTTGGCCTAATGAATCATGATTCCCAACTACTACCTCAAAATTTTCACCCTCTTTCACAGAAAATCATACCTCCACATGTGCGAACTGCAATAGTAAAAAATTCAATCAACAAAGGGAATATTCTTTTGGTTTTGAATTCCTTTCTCTCCTTTAACTTAGGTTCTTCTCTCCTTTGCATGGTTCATGTTATGAATGTGTTATCAAACCATCTCTTATATATATTTGTCTAAGAGGGTCAAATAAGCGTCATTCTCCAAGACAACTTATCCAAGGAAGGGTGACTTGGTCATCTTGCGGGTTAATGACTCAAAATAAAATTCAATTTCAGTTTCCTTACAAATGTCCAAATAAAACATGACTCAAATATTTATCTTTCGATTTATAATTAAAAAAATTGACCTATTTTAACTCTAAGCATGAAGAACATGCTCTCACAAAAATATAAATCTACATCTACTAACACATTAAAATCTATTAAATCTAAATTAAAACATCTCTCACACACATATATGAAGTTAAAAAACATTTATCAATCTTAAAACGTCTTTGAGCTTTAGACACCCTATAACAATTACACTATTAAATGAATCACATAATTAATTATTAATTTTTCACATATTAAACAATTTAAAAACATCATCATATATATATATAATATATATATATATATATATATATAATATATAAACATATTATTATGGAGTATATAATATTTATCATAAATCTTAAAAATTTATAATTTTTTTTTATCATAATCTAAAAATTTATGTAATTTAGTATTCTAAATGAGTAATACTTAATATATCTCAATATTATTTAAAATATTTATTTTTATCATCATAATTTTTATATAAAAATAAATAAAAAAATAAAAAATAAAAAAACTTAACTTTAATCTCAAATACTTTCTTAATTAATCATCAGAGGTACAATTTTAGGGTTATTGTTTGTTTTTATTCTTACTTCCTTTAACTATTTATTGGTAGTAAAAACTGGTGGATTGCTCTTTCATATATCTTTTCATCTTGAAGATGAACCATAGTTAGTGAAGATGAACCACAGTTAGTGAATGCTATATGGATTTGTTATCAAGGTAATAAATATAATAACTATAATAAATACATCAATGATAAATTAACAATAAAAAATTTGAACTTAGTTATAGCTTCAACACGATTGCAACTTTGGTATTATAATAAATACATCAATGATAAATTAACAATATAAAGATTGAACCTAGTTACAACTTCAACATTATTATAACAATTTCAACACTATTGCAATTTTTGTAAATTTATTGGTAAATTTTGGTGGATCAGTCTTTCACATATCTTTTCATCCTGAAATTAAACCACAGTTGGTGAATGCGAAATTTGTTATCAATGTAATAAATACAATAACTATAATAAATACATCAATGATAAATTAGCAATATAAAGATTGAACCTAGTTATAACTTCAACACTATTACAACTTTTGTATATAATAAATACATCAATGATAAATTAACAATATACAAAAATTGAACTTAGTTACAACTTCAATGCAACAAACTTCAACACTATTACAACTTTTGTATATAATAAATACATCAATCAAGCGGTTGACTAACCAAGAGGACGATGGCTTCGGTGGAAAACGATGTGTGCGCGGAAGGGGCGAGTTACGGGAATCGCACCCCTGATCTCTCCCGGGCTAAACTGAATGGCAGATTCAATGGCGTCGAGCGGGAGCATGCAGATCTATTCACCAAACTGAACCCTCCAGCCAAAGAGCTCATTCCTTAGCCTTAGAGATCGCTTTCTTTTATTGGCAATCGCAGCTTCGCTTATGACGACAGGAGGGCTAGGGTCACTGTACCAGTTAGCCATGCCACCGTTGTATTGCACACCAGAGATGGGGACCACGTAGGAATCCCACTAAAAAAACTGACGTTTGGGCGCCCTCTCCTCACGCACCAGGGTAATTGTTCAAATCAGCGAGTAATAGAGGACAAAAGCGAGGCAGAGAGGCCGGTTTGGACAGCGGGAAGGAGTTTATGGACTGTGCAGGCTGCGACGTCCCAGTACCCAACTGGACAAGCAAGGCTATACGCCATCGAACAAAAGTCGGGTATAACAACCCTAGCCAAAGCGGCCATGAGCCCGGATGCCTGGATCTTCCTGCTGAATACAAATACTCTTGACAGAGCGGATGGATCTCTGACAAACGACCCCTATAAGCCAGATCCGGAGAGACCAAGGCATAGACAGGATCCAAAGCTAAATGATGCATCTGGGCTCACAGAAGAACTGCCCAATCCAACAAAGTGAGGCCTCCACAAAATCGATCCACTCTACATGGATGAAGATTTGATTCAGATCTTCATCAAATCGATAGGGGGCAGGCATTATTGCATGCGACTCAACAAGGGGATGAATATATATGCTTTAAGAAAAGAAATCCAGGTTCAACTTGGAACCCCGAAAATATATCAAATCTTGATATATGAAAGACATAGTCTGCAGGATAACCAAACTCTTAGCACTATGGCATCTTCAAAGATTCAACAATCATTCTAAATCTACAACTGCGCGGCGGATGCGATGGAGCTAGTTCGAAAAATACAAGTTCCTTTCGGGATGCAGTCAAAGGAAAGGAAAAAATGCAAAATAAACCAGCACCACCACCAAAGCTACCAAGCCCCTACACTGTCGAACAAAAATCGGAATTACCAACGCTACAAGTATCTTTGCCGGAGGTATCTAATCTACACATAAATCTATCCAAAAATGTTGTTATTTGTAGATTTAATGGGTTCTGGACAAAATCAGATGCTCTGCACCAATGGATCTTTTCAACATGGACATCTAACTGTGAAATTTACTTATGCCCAAAAGGGTTCTTTATAGTTAGATTTAACACAAAACAAAAACGAGATAGCATCATCAATCAAGGGCCTTGGTTTTGGGGCAGTGCTAGCCTCTTCACCACTCCCTGGTTTCCTGATTTTGATGCCAATACAATGAAAGTCTCGACAATGCTTGTTTGGGTAAGGCTACATAGTCTCCTTCTACATTTTTGGCATCACAAAGTTTTAATAGCCATTGGAAACTCTTTGGGGAAATTCCTAAAAATGGATGAAGACAAAGCTATCAGGGGAATATTCACATTTGCTAGAATATGTGTAAAAGTGGATCTGAGTCAGGGGCTACCTCATCACATCACATTAGACTTCAATAATTATCTCTGGATACAACCGCTTGACTATGAGAACACTGCATTCAGATGTCGGGGTTACGTGCATATAGGACACCTTCAATATGCCTACCCACTGGCTCGAAAGGATCCCAAAAGGAACAGGAAACAACAAAAAAAGCCCAAAGGATGGCAGCATACCAACCCGCTGGAAGAAGAAAACATGAATATAGATCCTACAAAGAACCAGACAAAACCTAAAACTCAAATGAGACAGAAATACACACAGGAAGAGAATATCCCAACTACTCACTTGGGGCCACATAATTCAGAACAACAACAAGAACCACAACTAGAAGCGAGCGGCATCAAACGAACTCATGGATCCGAGTGCTTGGAATCTGACAAAGAACTTCCAATGATCGCAATGGAAAACCAGCTAGCTATTATTGCACCCACTCCTAACCCCGGTGGTTGGCGACAGGTGGAGAAGAAGAAGGGCAGAAGAGTATAGGCTAACTGAAACTTATTTTTTCTTTTGATTCTTGTCATTACAAGAACAACCATCTAAATATACTTCAAATATCTACAAAATGTAATTTTTTGATATGAATAAAATTAAGACTCTCTACACGAATACATCAATGATAAATTAACAATATATAAAAATTGAACCTAATTACAATTTCAATGCAACAATTTCAAAACTTTTCAACACTTTTACAATTTTCATAAATATGTTGATATGCAATTTTGTAACTTCAATGCAACAATTTCAACACTTTTACAATTTTCATAAATATGTTAGATATGCAATTTTGTAAATATGTTGATAGCTTTAAATATATTGATATACAATTTTTCTAAATATGTTGATAGCTTAATCTCTATGATATAGAGATATATAAATATGTTGATATGAAATTTGTCTAAATATGTTAATAGCATAATCTAACTGTGATATAGCTTTTCTAAACATGTTAGGTGGTAAAAAAATATTTTTATGGTAATGGAGGTGAAGATTTTCTAGCCTTTGATAGAAAAAATTGAACAAAATTGCATATCTTGCTTTAAGAATAAAAGCAAACTAAGAACCGATATATCATAAATCTTATAATTGTGCAGAACTCTAATAATATTATTAAGCATCTTATTCTCGGAGCCTCTCAACCATAGACTGGCTCTTTATTCAAAACTATTATTTTACAATATCCACAATACGCATTGTGAATTCTGACATACAGTTAAACAATATCACATAAGCTTCATCCATTTATACCAATAGTGGAAAATATGAATATCCATAGCATTAATCGTATAACAGAATTACAAGAGATAATGGCTACCAAAAAATGTAACGAAACTGCATGACCACTTGTAAAGCATACAATGCATTGCATGAGAATCGAACTCCTGCCGACCGATATCAGAATTAAGCTGCCTAAGCAGCGGGCGAAAGAGAGCAAAGGGTTTGGCTGAGGGATGGCAGCAGCCAGTAGAGAGTTGTTGGCCATCTGTTGCAGCTCAGACGGGGGTAAAGCATACAATGCATTGCATGAGAATCGAACTCCTACCGACCGATATCAGAATTAAGCTGCCTAAGCAGCGGGCGAAAGAGAGAGCAAAGGGTTTGGCCGAGGGATGGCAGCAGCCAGTAGAGAGTTGTTGGCCATCTGTTGCAGCTCAGACGGTGTTTCTGCATCGGGTATCGAGTCGGTGGATTTGAAGTCCAAGGATGGGTCGTTATAGATGTCCCACCATTTCTTTACCAAGATCTTTATATCCTCCCTGTCCATGTTCTCCTCCTTGCCCGTGTACCTCCACGGCTTCGATCCCTGCACCACCATCACCGGATATAATTTAGATATGAGTTAAAGTTTTCCAAAGATTTCGTACATAGTGAATACAATCCGGGGCAGAATTAAAATACTTACAGCAGCGCAGTAATGGACGACTTTTACTTTGTCCAAATCCACGTTCTCCGGGTGTCGCCACAGCATGGCCAAGACTAGATTGTAGACCAAGGGAATAGGTTTGTACACTTTGTTGAAGAACATGTTCAGGAAATCCTGCTCCGCGAACGGCGTGGGAGGGGTGACTCTCAGGGTTTCAAGAAGTGTATCGTAAGTCAGCTTGCTAGGCTCGAAGACGAACATGCCCGCGTTGAAATAGAGGGAAGGCGGCTGCCCTAATTCCTTTGGCCACTGCACCTTATCCGGGCACTGCTGGCAGTAACCGATCTGGTACTGCCGAGTGTGACTCCATGTCTTTTCACAGAAGCAGTCCATCACAGCATAAAAATGCCCGTCCGGGAGATCAAAGAGTTGATCAATGTTGTCATACACTTGAATGTCGGCGTCCAGGTAAATGAGCTTGCTGTATTCTTCAAACTGCATTATCACAAACCCCGTAAGACAGAATTCTAAGCTATTTATTTAGATAGATAAAAGGAATCTTCTCATTTCTGCCATGGCAGCAGTTACAGCTATACTTTAAAGATTCAAGAAAAGGGAATCGTTAACAATTATACTTTAAAAATTCAAGAAAAGGGAATCGGTGCAGTTATACTTTAAAGATTCAAGAACAGGGAATCGAAAACAGTTATACTTTAAAGATTCAAGTAAAAGGAGTCGGATATGAATGGATGTCAGTCATAGTCATACCTCCCATATCCTGAGCTTGGAATAATTGATGACATAATAAGCCATGGCGAACTGAACTTGGTTTTCCGGAGGATATATGGGCTCGATTTCACGGACAATGCAACCCTGACTCTTCAGGAGCCGTCTGTGTTCCTCCGGAACATCCGGGAGAATGGCTACTATTAGAGGGTAGGGAGAATTAACCTTGCGGAGGCCTTTTACAAGACCGACAACACCCTTGACATAGTCTCCAGCTCCAGCCAAGAATGTCACATACGCTCTCTTGGAGTATCCTGCGCGGAGGCCGCTTACCGCTACTGCTTTACCCGCTGCGGCGTTGATCAATACATCTGCAGCCACTTCTGGGGCCATTTTTGTTTCTTGAATCACAATTCTCTGTATAAAAACTGAAATAGGCCAAGAAAATCTCGCTCGCAATCACACAGATGACACTTGGGAACTGAACCAAACTCTTGAAAACACTTGTGGCGATGTGGTTTTCTTATATAGAGTTCTGCCCTGTCCAGAAGCAGCTAATGAAATGAAATTACGCGACATACCATGGAATTCTCTGGAATGAAAGGCGAGGAACCATCCGGAAATGGTGGTCTACCCACCTTTCTTGGTTCCTCATTTCCTGGAACTTTTCGATGGATCACCTCGAACCTTCCTTCACGGCCCAGATCGATTGCCCGTCCTGCACGAGAAATCAACGGCGCGCTTTGCAGTATAAAAATGATGGATCTCGTGACTTCGACCGATTTACTCTCATGACCAGTGACACGTGTCTCAGGACTATTGGTCCACATGGTAAAAAGACTCTCTCTAGACTGACAAATGTCTGACCTTCCACCTGTCAAGTAAAACGTAAGACAGCGTGTGCCCACGGCCTTGAAAATAACATAGAGGCGACCAATAATGTTTTAATCTTTTACTTTATTTATTTTAATTAAAGATATGATCTACATTAAAAAGTTTTGATTTGATTTCTCCCAAATATTTCTATAAGTGACTTGAATTTTCTAGGTCTTTCTCTGATTTTCCAAAATTGCGGAAATGAATGAATGTGTTAGGTAGGCTTTTCCTATTTCATACTTTATAGGAATTTTAATGAGGTTTGACATGGGGCAGGTATAACACCATACAAAATTCTTAATGCGGTTTGACATGGGCCAGTATAAGGCGATACAAGGTGGTGAGAGAGAAAAAAAATAGCTAAGTGTTGTATCGCCTTATACCGCCCCATGTCAGGCCGCATTAAAATTCTTATAGGGTATGAAATAGGAAAAATCATGTTATGTATATGTGATGGGGATGTTTTGATGAACTGCCAACGGTGACATTTAAAGGAATCACACATGCCAACGGTGACATTTAAAGGAATCACACATGAAATAGACTCCAGAAATTATAAAATAGGGTAGGGTGAAAAACACAAGTTTATTAGTTTTTTTTGGTTAAAACAAAATAATAGTGAGCTTAAATATTGTTTAATTAAATTAAAAAAATAAAAATAAAGTTTTTGTAACACAAATAAAATATTATATTGTTGAATGTGATTATTATAAATTAAAAATATAGTTAATTTTATATATACATGTTTATATATGTTTTTGTTTTATCTTAAATAGAAAATATGAATAATGTTATAATTCATAAAAATGGAAATAATAGAAAAAAGAAAAATAAATAGGTAAAAGTTAAGTAAAAATAAAATAAAACTAAAAAAAATTAGTAACTAATAGAAATGGAAGTTACTAAACAATTCATAATATATCTGTTTTTAATATAATAATATGTTATCTTAAATTGAAAAAAAAAATATAATTCATGAAAATAGAAAAATGAACATAAAAAATAAAGAAGTTAAATAAAAAATAAAATCCTTCCACACATGATTATACTTGATTGAAAAAAAATTGGGATACATACTTACACAAGGGAAAAGTAATCAACATTTGCACAACTAAAGGAAATAAAACACAAATGGAGGGAGAGAGAGTAATTCATTATGACTTTGAAAATTGATTAGATAAAACGAGTGTGATATATGGAAAGCACAAAAAAATAGATTGATACTTCTTAACATTATTAAATACAATTCAAACATATATATAATGATAACCAACCCAAAATTTTATTAGGAAAAAAATACATACATCAATTCAGATGGAAGGAGAAATGCTCATTAATAATAGATTAAATAACGTGAAAGACCACAAAAGTTGGACATAAAATTAAAGAAAATGAAGGAAAAAAATTAATAACATCAACCAAAACCTCAATAGAAACCAAGTAAAAAACCCTAAGCGAAAAAATGAATATCTCAAATTTCTATCTAACTCATAATCCTCATGGATAAATTATTTAAAAAATATAAGAAATTAACAAAAAATTTAAAACCCAAATAGCTAAGAAAGCACCAAAAAAATTATTACAAAACTCTAGATTTGAACAATGAAAAGGTCATAGTATATAAGAGGCGTGGGAACAAACTAACCCCACTATCTAAACATTAATTAGCAAAAAAGTAGAATATAAATATTATTCTCATGGTGTAACACGAAACATACCATATTTTTTGTAAATAGAAAATAAAGATTTTTATTAACAAAACAAGTGTACATCATTGGTTACAATTGAAATCCATGATGGAAGTAGGCCATACTGAGATTGAACAACACAGTGGAAAAAAAAACTACCCTCCATCATGAAAATTACAAACATAAACTAAGTGTCGATTTAGAGAAATTGTGCATCCAGACAGAAGACACATCAGGAGAAATAATTGACCCTCCACAAAACATAACTTCCACCATCATCAAAACTTACAAAGGCATATGAACACCAGGCAAGAACAAATATTATAATATAAGAGATACATAGTAACAGAGATATACACAAGAACATAGACTCCAAGGTTTGCCAACTGAGTGACCAACAAACAAAAACCAAAGTGACATCACCAAACATACGAGCGAAGAACCCTCTAAAACTTGATGTCACCCAAGAAATGCATATAAGCTAGATTGATTATATCCCAAAACTGATCACAAAGTCATAAAACCTTAAACCCACTGAGATCATTATGTATCTGCCTCAGAAGAGCCATGGTCCGAAGAGAATAGAACAAGAGTGTGCCCACTATGAGCAAGGGGATTTGTGAGGTCACATGAGCCAAAGTCTGAAACTAGAACCAATTCCACCTTTGTTAAGCAATAATCAACATTGTTGAGACAAAAGCAGATGTTATGAACCATACATTTAATATCCTCGAGAGAGGAAGATACATTACAAGTCTCAATTTGCTTTTCCCTGAATAGAAGCCTCAAGAAAGTAGAAGTTTGTTGATTGAGAGAAATAGAACTAAGAAAGTGCAACCTTTGCCTATGAAAATGACCCAAATTAGGAAACCACTTAACACAAACATCTATAAGTTCAAAATATGAAGCATATAGACGGTCACCACTCTCCAAATCTTCCAAAAAGAGAATTTCACAACGAACCTCTCATGGGACTGCATGAAAAGCCAAGGCCACAAAATGAAAGGAGAAAGGTCTTGAAGTATGAGACTTTTTCCATGCACCAGAAGAATCATCACCACGTCAATAAGATAACATGGTGGTAGGATCCTAATGCGTAATTGTACAATTGATGTATTGGTGGTGAGCAAGTAATGGTCCAAGGCAATACATTCCTCAAATTTCTCCTAAACAATGCGAGCTTAAGAAAATAACCACGAGGAGGTTCATTGATGTAAAATTAACTTTGTTTTTCAAAAAAATAAATGACTTTATTTTTCAAAAAGAATTAAATACTTGTACCAATAATGGAGAAAGAAATTGAATCAATTTTAATTTTTTCCTTGGGAAAGGAATTACCTACATTAATATTTAAATTAAAGGAAAAATATAATAAAAATGGTAGATCATGCGATTTTTAAATATTTGAGAGTAAAAATATGATTTGAGTTAATTATTTTGAAATAAGATTTTTGTGATTTTAGTGTTTTTTAAAGAAATTTAATTTATAGGTTTTATTTTAAGGATTTTAGATCTTAATATAGAATTTGAATTTTTAAAGGTTTTTTGATTCAAGATTCTCAATTAAATCTTTTATAAGGATGTTTTGTTTAAAAAACTCTACAGGTGTTATTTCAATTAAGTCTTATTGTTTTTGGAGATCGATCAAATGTTAGCATTAGGAAGAAAAGGGGACAAGGGGAAAAGGCCATTGGAGGTGCAATGATATGTGGAGGTTTTGTTAGCAATGATGGTGTCTTTAAACATTTGTCTCCAAAAGGAGATTTTGAGGGCCTTAGAGCTCGGAAACCCTCTAAGGTTGTTTATGAATTATCTTTCTATCTCTTAATTTGAGAGGAGTGGGGGGAGCTCCTAAATTTAATTCCCTGAAGAGATTGTTATTTGTTCATAAGCCTAATGTAGTTTCCTTACAGGATACAATGTCTTATGGGGAGAAGATTAGATTTTGGTTCCTTAAATTTCGTCTAGATTAGAACATTCGTATTGTTGACTCTAACCGAGGGTTCATTGGAGAGCTTCTAGTAGCCTGGAACCCTGTGATATTGGATTTCATTCCATTTGAAACTCCATTTGGTACCTTGACTGAAGGAAAAGTAAGGGGTATTGATTTATCTAAAGCTCATAGATAGTTATGGCCCCTACTCAAATAGGGAAGACTTTTGGAATCAATTAAAAATAATGGTTTACTTTAGGAAGAAATTTTAATATTTGCAGGAGATCTAAATCTAATTGTTTATGCAAAATAAATTTGGGGAGAAAAGTCTCATTTGGATCCTTTGGTTGGGTTCTTTAGGAAGTTATGTTTTGATTCGGATTTAGTTATGTATCTCCCTCTCCTTTAGCCCCAACATGGAAAAATGGTAGACTGGGAAATGAGGTTGTGGCAAAGAGGCTAAATAGGTTCTTGGTTAATGGAAATATTTTGGAGACATGTGGAAAATACATATCTTAGATAACAAACTTTCCATTGTTTGATCATATGCCTATCTTTTTACAATCAAACCTAGGTACAGACAGATTAAAAGTTCCCTTCAAGTTTACCCATGTTTGGCTAAATGATCTATCTTTTCAAGATTTGGTTAGAACTTGTTGGTGGAATTTAATTGTTCATAATTCTCTTTCCCCTATGGATAGGTTGGTTTTAAAATTGAAGATGTTGAAGAAATTTGTTATTGGTTGGGAGAAAGATAAAAAGGAAGCTTTAGAAGGGGAACTAGTTGAGTATGTTGGTGCACAAAGATTCTCTTTTTGAAGGTTTACCTAAGTCTCATAAAGAAGAATTAATTAAATTGGAAACAAGAAAGAGGGAGATCCTAAAAATTCAAGAAGAAACTTGAGATTAAAAAGAAAAATGACTTGGCTCAAAGCAGGAGATGATAATACTAAATTTTTCCATAAGGTAGTAAATGAGAGAAGAATTCAAAATTCTATAGAGGATTTCGATGATGGATCTGGAGATAGAATTTTTAAACAATTTGAGTTGGAGGAACCTGCTAAAACACATTTCTCTACTCATTTTAGTAAACCCAAAAATCAAAATATTGTTTCTCAGCTACAGCTATTACAAAACTACCCAAAGGTTTTTTTTGAGAAAGACTCTTCTAATGATCTAGTATTCCTCTGATACCAACATTATCCAAGATCTTTTCTTCGGTTGATGTTAGCAAAATTGCGGGGAAGAGAATGTAAAAACCATATGTGCAAACACTTAAAGAAGAAGCAACATATAAGAGGCCATAAGGATAATGCACACAAAAGTTTAATAACATAGTTCATCCAATGTGGACTACGTATTTGGGACTTGCTTCAATAGTGGAGAGGCCTCTTCATTTGTATCAGCAAAAATGAAAATGAATATGTGGAAACTACATCATTATACCTTCAATGATGGGAGTGACTTGAAGTTCCATTGCTCAAAGCACAACAATCACAACACCAACAAGTATGTCTCATCCTTTTGAAATTTTTGAATGTAAACATAACCCACTTCTAAAAGTTGCATTGTTGTCTCGAACTTCCTACCTAGAAATTAACAAAGGATATGGGTTTCTACCATGACCCCTATCATTCGCTGCTTAGATCCCAAATCTGACTGCACTACTAAAATCCTTGCAAAATTATGAGTAAAATGAGTATAAACTCAACTATATTCTGCCACCGTCATCCCTCAACCCTCAAGAGAATCTTCAAGATTCCACAGTAGCATCTAAAAGGAACATTCTAAGATATTCCACTAGATTATTCCTCCTAGAACCACGTGCCCTCCTGGTTCCGTGCACCAAGTTTTAATGTATGAGTTTCCCCATCATACTTCCATATTGTTGAGTTTGTTGGCCTATGCTCGCTCACTCATGGCTCTTTTGTTGAATGAAATGAAGTTGGTTTTTATATTATCGTGGCGACAGACTTAACAAAGTTCTATCGGCCAACGTTTACTGGCATGCGATGGTTAAAACATTGGCTATATGGGCTTCCCGAGTTCGATCCCCTATAGGTCCCATGCGATGTTTAAAACATTGGCTATATGGGCTTCCCGAGTTCGATCCCCTATAGGTCCCAGTTTGCACATAACAATAATACCATTATTGTTAACTAACCATATGTTATAACCATTTCGAAAATATATTCGTTAGCATTTAAAATAAATTGGCGATGATTGTTCAATGTGATTGCCCATTGTTGAACGGCCATCCCCGCGACTTTTAAATATAATATATATTTGAATTTTAAAATTGTATGTTAAATTTGTTATTATCGAAACAAATGTGGCATGGAACTGTCATTGTATGGTTTGTTAACTGCTTATTAAAACCGTCTTCAGTTAACTGTAGCTGCCAACATAGCACCCAACTGCCAATTGCTGACTATTATATATATAAAGTAATAATTGGCCATACATTATAACCGACTGCTAATCGACGATATATTTAACAAAAAATTTAACAGTCGCTAATCATTTGTCAAAGGTGTTAACTGTTTTTTTGTTGTCAGGTTCCAACTTGGCGGGGCTGCAATATTAGGCGATTATGCCCTCCTTTTTCTCCAATATTTAAATGTTATAATATTTATATGCTATTTTCTATAAATAAAAAACTTGTTGTTAATGTTAAATTGTTCGTTTAATTTGGTCGGTTGGGGCTAAATTGGCCTTTAGTTGGATGCCACATGGCACCATCTGATTGAGCCATGTGGCCCCAAGTGATTGGGCCACACCTTTTGCCATCAAATTTAGTGATTCTGCCAAATGTAGTGATTCTCCAAATTTATCTAGAGGTCTAGCAATTTTAGCCTCCCTATCACCAAATTTGGTCCAATCGCCAATTTTGGCGCTAGTCCAAATTTGTCTGGCTACTTGCTAAACCTTGTCTTTTGCCAAATTTGACCATAAATTTTGCTAAGTGTAACTTTTGCGTACGAGATTGAATTGACAAGTCATTTGCGTTGCTAGATTCCTTGTGATGAGCTCTTCAATATGGTCCTGGGTTTGTTATGATCCAAGGAATTTGATTTTTGAGCCATTAAGGATACACCTAGATCATCCTTCCCACTGAAGGACTTTTGGTCCTCCAAAAGTATAAATAATATTATAATCTTTGATCTACATAACAAATGTCTCTGACTGGACACCTTTCCTTTCTTTCACTTTTGTACTTCAGAACTAGGAATGATGAAACCGACACCTATATCCATATGCAAATTTGTAGCTACCAATACATGTTCAAATTACAATATTCCAAATAAGACCATACTTGCTAAGAGTTTATATAACACACTCATAGTCAAGTTTACAAAAGAAACCATACCCTCTAGTATTCAACTAAATGCCAAAATATCACCATGTTGCATACTTTTTCCCATCTATGAGTTTTTTTAAAAGAAACTGTGATTTACAATGGTGGTTATGCTCAAATACTTAAAAAGGCTACCCATCTCTTACCTGAATAGGCTAATGGCCTTTTTTTGTAGTTGACTTTCTTGTTGAATTGATTCATTGGTCGGTTCCTTCATAGATGATTTCATATGCTCCCTATTCTTCTTTTGGCGTAGCTCTGGATGGATATTCCAACATGTGGATATCTAATGTCCACCCATATTGCAATGGTTGCAATGGTTGCAATGATTCTTCTTCCTTTAGACTATCTTTACCTTCTTTTGTATCTCCTTCGATGGCATAACCTTCCTTGAACGGTTGTCTTTGGTGTAGCAATGGTGAGGAGAACTTGACTTAGCTCATCTTCTTAAATGGTCACCTCCCTTTGGAGATGACCTACAATCATGGTCAATGGAATGGTGTGATGTAGCCTTAACATGCATTGATTCATACTCCCTTTTTTATGTGACTTTGGAGTGTCTTTCAAATGCATCAAAAAATCATCATCATAATGAGAACATGAAACTGAAGAATCACTAACAATGTTTACCTCAGTTTCTGATTCTGAAGCGGGTAATGGTGGCTTCGCTAGGCCTTCATTTCACTTCAACTTTTACAAGGCCTTTTCTATGGCTTGTAGCTAAAGCTGCACTATTTGATTCTCCTCTTTTCTTCTTGTAGTAGTCTCCTCAATTTAGTATTCTTTGCTTGAATGCTTTGAACATAGTTACCGATCAAATGAGAAAATTACCTAGTACTCGTTTTTTTGAGTTAGCAAAAAATCACCCGATTTTGAAAAGTGGTGATTCAGAATACACCCTTTTTTTAGCACATTTTTGGCACTTTAAATTTTCTTATGTATCAAGTATGAACTTTTTTTTTTAAATGTTAATGATTTTCTTGCTGATTTTGAAAAATGTTGATGCAACATCAATACATTTTTTTTAGGGCTTATTTTTGAAACTTTAAATTTTTTTGTATGAACATTTTTTTTTAAATGTTAGTGATTTTCATCTTGATTTTGAAAAGTGTTGATGCAACATCAACCCTTTTTGTTTAGAGGGTGTATCTTCTACACTTTAAATTTTTAATGTATTAAGTGTGGATATTATTTTTTAATGATGAGAATAAAATGAAGAAGAAGAATATTCATTTGAATATGGAGATGGAGGCTTAAGAGGGTCTCCTCCAAATACCTGGTTCACTGAAGCAACATCCTATGCTTTAGATTTCTTCTTCTTTTCCTTCTTTTCCAATCTCTTCTCATAATACACAAACAATTTCTCTACTTTTTCTGTCATTCTCCATTTTATTTATTCGAGTTGAATGTCTAATCTCGGGGTCAAAAGACTTCAGTTTTAATTCACCATTTTTTAGTTTGGCACTAGTTATCATCCACATTTGTAATTCACATTAGCAAGAGGACTTCTCTGATACCAAACTTGATCTGGTATTCCTCTTATACCAACATAATCAAAGATATTTCCTTCAGTTGATGTTAACAAAATTGCATGGAAGAGAAATTAAAAACCATATGTGTAAACACTTAAAGAAGAAGCAACATATAAGATACCATAAAGATAATGCACACAAAAGTTTGCTAGCAGAGATCGTCCAATGTGGACTATGTCTCTAGGCCCTACTTCAATAGTGGATAGGCCTCTTCATTCATCTCAGTAAAAATGAAAAAGAGTGTATGGCAAAGTACATCATTATACCTCCAATCTTGGGATTGACTTGAAGTTCCACTGCTCAAAACATAATAATCACAACATCATCACGTATGTCTCATATTTCTAAGACTTTTGAATGTAAACATGACCCAATTCTAAAAGGTGCATTATTATCTCAAACTTCGTGCCCAACAAATAATAAAGAATATGGGTTTATATTGTGGCCCCTGACATCCACTACTCGGATCCCAAATCTGATTGCACTAGTGAAATCGTTGTGAAATTTTGAGTAAAATGAGTATAAACTTAGTTATATTCTACCATCATCATCCCTACACCCCTTAGAGAATCTTCAAGATTCCACAAAAGCGTCGAAAATGAATATTTTAGGAATATTCCACTAGAATATTCCTCCTAGAACCACACACCCTCCTAGTTCCATGCTCAAAATTCCAATGTATGAGTTCCACCTAACACAGTCCATGCCATTAAGATTCGTCAAACTCTACCCACTCGCTAAGTTCTCTCGTTGAATGAAATGAGGTTGGTTTCTACATTGTCGCGCTAACGAACTTAACAAAGTTCTATTGGCTAACAATCTGGCTAACATACAATGGTTAAAAGTTGGATATATGGGTGGCCGGTTTCAATCCCCCGTGGCTCCCATTTTACACATAAAAACAATACCATTATTGTTAACCAACCATATGTTATAACCATTTAACAAATATATTCATCGATATTTAAAAAAAAAAACATCTGAAAACTATTCAATTTGACCACCCATCATTGAACAGTCATCCCCGTGGATTTTAAATAAAATATATATTTAAATGTTAAAACCGCGAGTTAAATTTGTTACCGCTAGACCAAATGTGGCATGGAACCATCGTTGTATGGTTTGTTAACTACCCATTGAAACCGTTGTTGGTTCACTATAACCGCCAACATAGCACCCAACTATTTAATATTGATTGTTATATATATATAATATAATCATTGGCCATACATTATAATCGACTGCTAACTGACGATATATTTAGAAAATAATTAAAACTGCCACTAACCATTTTTCAAAGGTGTTAACCGTTATTTTTTATCTTCGGGTTCCAACTTGGCGGGGCTGCCATATTAGGCGGTTACGTGCTTCTTTTCCACCAATATTCAAACATTATAATATCTATATGTTATTTGTTATAGAAACAAACCCACCTTTAATAGTAAACCATTCACCAAATTTGGTTGGTTGGGGCCAAATTGACCATTAGCTGTGTGCCATGTGGCACCATCTAATTAGGCCACATGGACCCATGTTATTGGGCCACATCTTTTGCCACAAAATTTAGTGATTCCTCCAAATGTATTGTTTCACCATATTTATCTGGGTGTCCACCAATTTTAGCCCCCCTGCCACTAAATTTAGTCAGATCGCCAACTTTGACACTGGTCCAAATTTGTTTGGCTACCTGCTAAACCCTAT
Organism: Pinus taeda; assembly: GCA_000404065.3. Lineage (NCBI taxonomy): Eukaryota > Viridiplantae > Streptophyta > Pinopsida > Pinales > Pinaceae > Pinus > Pinus taeda. The sequence continues at coordinate 107,941 of APFE031226898.1, forward strand.
AAGTTTGACCAAAATTTTGGATGAGCGTAAATTTCACATACAAGCTCGGATTGAGGCGTCATTTATGCCATTGGATTCCTTATGATGAGCTCGTTGACCTGGTCCTAATTTTGTTGTGATATAAGAACTTTGATTTTTGATCCATTAGGGATCCACCTAGATTATCCTTCCCATTAAAGGGCTTCTTGTCCTCCAAAAGTATAAACATTACTACAATTTATGATCTGCATAAAAAATGCCTTTGACAGGTCACCTTTCCATTCCTTTACCTTTGTACTTTGGAACTAGGAACGATGAAACTTACACCTATATCCATATGCAAATTTGTACTTACTAATACATGTTCAACTTGCAAGATTCCGAACAACACCATACTTGCCAAGAGTTTATAACACACTCCTAGTCAAGTTTACAAATGAAACCATACTTGTTGGTATTCAACGTAAGGCTAAAATATCGCCATGTTGCATACATTTTCCCATCTATGGGGTTTTTAAAAAGAAACATGTGATTTACAATGGTGGCCATGCTCAACTACTTGAAAATGCTAGCCATCCCTTACCTAACTAGGCTAATGGGCTTCCTTTTTGTTAGTTGGTTCCTTCACAGATGCTTTCATATTCTCCATATTCTTCTTTTGGCATAGCTTTGGATGGAACTTCCAGGACATGGATCTCTAATGTACACCCACGTTGCAATGGCTGCAATGATTCTTCTTCCTCTGGATTTTCTTGACCTTCTTTTGTGTTTCCTTCTTCGATGACATACCCTTCCTTGAACGATTTTCTTTGGTGCAGCAATGGCGAGGCGAACTTGACTTAGCTCGTCCTCTAAAATGGTCACCTCCCTTTGGAGATGACCTACAATCATGATCATCGGAATGGTGTGATGTAGACTCAACCTACATTTATTCAGTCTCCCTTGCTTATATGGCTTTGGAGTGTCTTTCAAGTGCACCAAAATCATCATCATAATGAGAACATGAAATTAAAGAATCACTCACATTGTTTACCTCAGTTTTCGATTTTGAAGCGGGTGATGATGGGTTCGCTAAGCCTCCTTTTCACTTCAAATTTTCCAAGGCCTTTTCTATGGCTTGTAGTTGAATCTTCAATCTCTACTTCTCCTCTTCCACTTTTTGCGGCAGTCTACTCAATTTAGTATTCTCTACTTGAATGCTCTGGTAATGATGATTTGAATGAAGAGAATAAAATGAAGAAGAAGAATATTCAATTGGAGTTGGAGATGGAGGCTCAAGGGAGTCTCCTTCAAATCTCTAGTTCACTGAAGCATCATCCTCTGCTTTAGCTTTCTTCTTCTTCCCTTCTTTACCAATCTCTTCTCATAATATGTAAACAAATTCTTTACCTTTTTTTCCATCTGGCTGAAAACCTTTTAGAGAACCTCTTCATTCCCTACAAGAATGTCATCAGTCTCCATTTTATTTATTCAAGTTGCACTTCTAATCTCAGGGTTAAACAACTTCAGTTTTCCTTCACCCTTTTTGAGTTTAGCTCTGGTTATCATCCACATTCGCAATTCACATTAGCAATAGGACTACTTTGATACCAAACTTGATATGGTATTCCTCTTATACCAACATGATCTAAGATATTTTCTTCAGTTGATGTTAGAAAAATTGTGTGAAAGAGAATGCAAAAACCATATCTGTAAACACTTAAAGGAGAAGAAACATATAAGATACCATAAAGATAATTCACACCAAATTTTGATAACTGAGTTTTTCCAATGTGGACTACATCTCTAGGATTTGCTTCAATAGTGAGGAGGCTTCTTCATTCATCTCAACCAAAATTAAAATGAGTACATGGAAAAATACATCATTATACCTCCAATCCTCGGAGTGACTTGAAGTTTCACTACTAAAAACACAACAACAACAACACTAGCAAGTTTGTCTCGTCCTTCTGATACTTTTGATTGTAAATATTACCCACTTCTGAAAGGTGCACTATCGTCTCAAAATTCATGCTTAGTTATTAATGAATAATGTGGGTTTCTTCCATGACCCCTGATATTCACTACTCATATCCAAAATCTAACTACATAAGTGAAATCCTTGTGCATTTATGAGTAAAATGAGTATAAACTAAGATATATTCTACCACTGTCATCCCTGGACCCCCAAAGAACCTTCAAGATCCCACAAAAACATCTAAAATGAATATTTTGGGAATATTATACTAAAATATTCCTCTTCGAATCAAGTTCCCTCCTAGTTCTGTAAACAAAGTTCCAGCGTCTGAGTTTCGCGCATCACGGTTCCATATTGATGAGTTTCATCGGCCTCTACCCACTCGCTCACGACTCTCTCATCGAATGAAATGAGGTTGGTTTTTATATTTCCATGATGACAGACTTAACAAAGTTATGTCGGTCGGTGGTTTGCATAGCATGTGATGGTTAAAATGTTGACTATATGGATGAATTGTGTTCAATCCTACATGACTCCCATTTTACACATAACAATAATATCTTTATCGTTGATCAACCATATGCTATAACCATTTAACAAATATATTCATCGACATTTAAAATAAAATGTCGACAATTGTTCAATGTGATCGCCCACTTTTGAACGGTCATCCCCACGATTTTTAAATATAAGATATATTTAAATGTTAAAACTATCCATCAAATTTGTTAATCTCGAACCAAATTTGGCATGGCATTGTTGTTGTATTGTTTGTTAACCACCCGTTGAAACCATCATCAGTTCACTGTAACCAACAACTATTGATTGTTATATATATAATATAATTTTTGGCCATACATTATAAACAACCACCATTCGACAATATCTTGAACAAGTATTTAAAATAGCCACTAGCCATTTGTCAAAGGTGTTAACCATTTTTTTCATTGTCTAGTTCCAACTTGGTGGAGCCGCCATATTAGGTGGTTCCACCCTCCTTTTCTGCCAATATTCAAATGTTATAATATTTATATCCTATTCGTTATAAAAACAAACTCGTTGGTAATTTTAAATTGTTTTCCAAATTTGGTCGGTTGGGGCCAACTTGGCCATTAGCTAGGTGCCACATGGCACCATGCTATGCCTCCAAATTTAGTGATTCTGCCAAATGTAGCGATTCACCAAATTTATTTGGAGGCCTATAAATTTTAGCTCCCCTTTTGCCAAATTTGGTTGAATCGCCAACTTTGGCATTTGTCCAAATTTGTCTGGCTACCTGCTAAACCTTGTCTTTTGCCAAGTTTGACCAAAATTTTGGTTGAATGTAACTTTTGCATACGAGCTCAGATTAAGGCATTGTTTATGTCGTTGGATTCCTTGCGACAAGCTCTTTGATTTGGTTTTGGTTTCGCTGTGATTAGAGGACTTTGTTTCTTGAGCCATTAGAGATCCACCTAGATCATTTAAGGTTGGGACATTGGTGTCTTTAGAAAAACTGGAAAAGCTTTTGATGAAGCATCTGACAAATAGAAGTACAGGTCCAAAAAGTTGGTCAATAGATTTTTTTCAATTTTTTTTTCTTTAATGGAGAGGAAATTCTGGAGCTCGTTGGGAAATCTCAATTACAAGGCAAAATGACTGGCACTTTCAATGCAACTTATATTTCTCTTATTCCAAAAGTCACAAGACCTGATTCTTTTAATGAGCTCATACAAATATCCTTATGTAATCTAATTTATAAGCTTATTACTAAAAGCATTGCAAGTAGGATAAAACTAAAACTGATAGACAATTCCACTGGAGCATTTTGGGTTCCTAAAAAGTGAACAAATTCATGATGTGATTTGGGTGGCTCAAGAATATTTTCATTCTATGAAAATGAAGAATAAATCTTATCTTATTTTCTGAGAAGGCCTATGATAAGGTGAGTTGGTCCTTTCTTCGTCTGATTTTACTCCATATTGGTCTGGATTATGTAGTGACCAAGTGGATTATGGCATTTATATCTTCAACAAATTTTGTTGTCCTTATTAATGGTAAACCTTATGGTTTCTTTTAAGAGCTATAGAGGGCTAAGGAAATTTTTTCCTTTGTAACCTCTGTTATTTCTCATTATAATAGAAGGATTAAGCATAATGATTGGTAAGGAAAGAACAACTAGTAATATTGAAGGAATTAAAGTTACTTCTTAGAAGGTGGTAACACATCTTTTGTTTGTGGATGATGTCCTATTATTTGGCTCTGGTTCGGTGAAGGATTGGGGAGATCTTAGTATAATTATTGATCTCTTCTGTGAGGCCTATGGGTTAGTGGTTAGCCTTTGCAAATCCTCCTTTTATCAGTCTTTGATGAATAAGCATGATTTAGACATCATTAAAAGTTTTATGTCATTTGATGTTAAACCCTTAGAAAGAGGTTTGACATATCTAGGTTTCTTTCTAAAATCTAATGGTTACAAGAAATAAGTTTGGTATTGGATTCTAAAAAAGGTGGAGAAAAGGATTAGTCACTAGATGTATAGATGGATTTATTTGGAAGGTTGTTTGGTCCTTGTAAAGGCCGTTTTAGAAAATATTTCTATTTATTGGTTAACTCTTATGAAGGCTCCAACAAGCATCTTAGAATCCATTAGACAAAAAATATTCAATTTTCTCTAATCTGGAAAGAAAGTGAAAGAAATAATTAACCTTGTTAATTGGGAACACATTTCTCAAGAAACTGGGGGGTTGGGGTATTAGGAACTCGTCCTAGCCTGATCCGGTATTAAACTTAAAAAGTATTTGGAGGAGGATTTTTTAGGAGGGTCTTTGGTCACAAATTATAAAAAGTAAATATTTGAAGAATAATTCAATTCTTTCTTGGACAAAATAATCACCAAAGATTGGGATGAATGCTTCTATAATTTGGAGAAGCGTGATGCACTCTAACAAATGGTTAGCTTCTTGGATGGCTTTCAAAAATGTAAATGGGAGACATGTTTTCATAGCAAGGGATCCTTTTCTGGGAAGTAGAGATTCCTTTTGTATTTATGAAGACCTCATTAGTTTTTTGTATTTAAAAGGTATCTTTAGATTGGCTCAAGTAAAAATTGAACATGTTTGAGCTTAATCGTATTAGCTTTTTGTTGTAGATCTGGGATTACAAGGAACACTTGCATCTAAATGGGAGAATTATGTTATGATACTTTCTCAAGTAGGGATCAGCTTGTCAAATTCAGATGATGAAATTGTGTGGATCTGGAATGTAAACAAAGGCAAGGTAACATCACCTTCAATATACGAATCCGTTTCACATTTCTTAATGTAAATTCATCCTATGAAGTCGTGGTATTCCCTTTTATGGAAATGACATTTACTTATGGAAATCAAATGCTTCAGTTGGTTGGTTCTTCAAAGGAAAATTATTACTTGGGATAAATTACAGAAAAGAGGTTTCAAGAGACCAAATATATGTTATATGTGTCAACTACATGGTGAATCCATTTCTCATCTATTTCTTTTCTGCCCCTTCACAGAAAACGTTTGGAGGTTTGAAAGATAAGTTACAGTTTAAGGGTACTTGGGAAGGATCAAACTTTAAATATAGTCTTAGGAAGTGGATTCTAGAAAACAAAAAATTTCATACCCTTCCTTTCTTTGCACTTGGGGAATTCAAATTTGTAGGAATTTGAGATTTTTTCTAAGGAAAAGCTCCAAATGGTGCATCTATTTAGCAAAATTGTGGCTTTCTTCTTGGAATTTTTTGGATCTCACATGGAAATTCATTAATCCTTATGATAGTTTGAGTACTATTTCAGCTTGGACTTTATATTTTGATTAAATGTCAACTTTGTTATAGCTTTTGTCATTCAATGTCTTTTAAGAAAATTGGGACATATGTTTATAATTTGTTATCAATTTTGAAGGGTTGGAACTTTTATTATTTTGTTATTGGGTTAGATGTGTAGAAAAAGTGTTTATAAAGTTTATAATATCAATTCCTTATAGCTATTTGATTGTAAGAAGCCATATTTTGGTCTTTATAAGTTGAATTTGTATGTAACTTTGATTCTATCTCATGAATAGCAAGTTACTAAGTTTTTTCCTTGTGAAAAAAAAATAGTTCTACTATTTTAATTTAATTTTCAATAATTAATAGATGGATAGTAGGGATTTCACCTCCATAAAATATTCTAAAATATTCTTAGTACTTTACACAAATTAAATGTTGAGATTTATCTCCAAAGTAGTTGTTCCATTTTTCCCTTTAAATCAAATTGATTAAGGAAAAAATTGTCATATATACAAGTGTCATATGAAATAAATTATGTTTTTTCTTGATATGTGGTATTGATAATGTTATCACCAAAAAATTGATCATCTAGCCTAATTTACTAGATGGATCGAAGTACACCATGTAATGCCAATTTACCATAGTAAAATTGCTTTCACTATAAGAAATTTATAGTTAAACCCATGAAGAATAATTAAATAAATCACTATTTATTTGATTTTCTTCTAGGAATAATTAATGAAACCATTGTTTTATTATTATTTCTTGTTAAATTTGACCCAATCATGAAAAATAGATAGATAAATCATTATTTTTCTTATTTTTCTCTAAGAATAATTAATTAATCATTATAAATTGACTAAATCCCTTGAGAAATAATTAAATAAATCATTAATGGTGTATATTCCTTAACTAATGCCTTGAGATAATAAATAAATAATTTATTTATTATTTCTAAATAAAAGTTAAATACTTTTTCCCTCCTAACAAATATAATAAAATATTCCAGGTGGTAATTCCAAGAATGGGATCAATAATATTTTATTATTGCTCATTATTCGAGGATAACTCAATATTTTATTATAAATAAGAGGGGTTTCCATTCATTATTCACTTTTGATTATTTTCATTGTTGCACTCGCTATTGTAACTCTGATTATTTTCATTGTCGGCACCATATTTTTGTTGGGTTTATGCATTATAGAGGAGAGAGACTCTACAGATGCTGAAGACATTTGAGAATAGCCAAGAAGCCATCCCATAGAAGGGGATTGGTAACATTTACCTGTTCTCTTTAGATGTGTTATTATAAAATTATTATTTACATATCTAGTTTCCATTGAATGTTTGGGGTTATTACTCTTCCTTTCACTGTTTAACTATGATTGCATCATAGATCAGAATTTTGGCAGGTTTTATTTTATCAATAGCTGTAGATCTACAATGTTTAGCAGCCATTTCTATTGTTGAGATTGTTTGTCATCCACAATGTTAAGTGGGTTATTTTCGTACATCATTGAGAAGAAAACACTACAACAAATTGGTGACTCCGCTAGGTTTTATACTTTAGATCCAGAAAACTCGGTGACATTTGGTTTTTAGCTTAGGGTTTCTTCCTTTTTCAATTCTATTAATGTTTCCTAGTGTTTTAAACCTAGATCTGATAAATTTTTGACTTCCGTAAGCTTTCTGGTCGTTTCCGCAGGTCACAGGAACCAGCCGCAGCAAAGGCGACACTTTTTTCCGAAATTTGCAGGTCGGGAGTCTTGGAGTAGAAATCACAGTTTTCAGCCCAAAAGGTGCAATCTAGGCTCCATAATGCAACTTTCTGCCCAAAAAGTGTGATTTCATAAAAAAACAAGCCAGAACCTGTGATTTTTGGGTTTTAGGTTTTTTCTTAGATCTGTTTCTGGGTTTTGCTAAGAGTTGTCTGCTGGGTGTTTGACCTCTGTCTCATCCAACTTAGGCCTTGATCCATTATGTTTTACTCGTCGAATTCAAATTTAGCCTCCCCTAGAGCTTCTAGTACACTTCCACCTTTCTAGGAGGAGTTTAATTGAGTGAAAAGTCTGAGTTTCTGCAACACTTTCAGCCACATTTTCTAGATCTGTAACCTTCTGTTTCAGATATGATAAGATAGGTTTCTACCATCCATAGTTTCACTTTTAAACTTGTTTGGTCATTTGCCTCAAGGTCCCATCGGTTTCCCTAGGTGTTTCACCCATCTCCCATCTTTTTGTAGTGATGTTTCCCTTTGGTTGTTTGTTGTTGTTGTACCTCTTTCCAGTAGCTTAGAGTCACTTGATCCGAGTTACACCGACATTTAGATCTCTTCATTGTTTCAGTGTATTTTCCATCAATTTAGCCACTAAGAAGTACAGTGTTTGCAAACCCAGTTTAGGTTGGGTTTAGTTGATTGTTTTGCTGTTCATTTTCTGTTATTTATTTCAGTTTATTTGCAACAAGCTTTTTCTTTTTTACAAACATGATCTGGGCTTAATCAATTAATACACTTGCACACACAAGCACACCTTAAGTGAAGGGCGCTTGGTTTACACCGCCAAGCCAAAACTTAACATAATAAATTTATCTCACCACATCAAAGACATAAGTTATATTGTTAATCTCCCTTCACCATTTCTATGTTCTGTGTGTCCTTCCATCATTGTGTCACCAAGGTGTGAGTCACAAAGACTATTAGGCCTTCACCCCTAGTTTCCGTTTGGGTGTATTACTCCTCCCCATTAGGTTCGAGTTCATAGCCCTTCGAGTCCCCACCCTTACTCTTTTTCTGGTCCTTCTGATTCCTCATCTGATTCTGAGCCTCCTTCATTGCATATCGTCACTATGTCTATACTCACAATTGGTGCAGGAACGCAAACTGGTGGTGGCTCTGGTAATGTACCAGTGGTCACATTAGGTGGAACAGTCTCAGGAACCATTTCGGCAACCCCCATACTCCCTTTTACGGCTGGATTAAGTCTACTAGATCTTAACAACCCCATACACCATGATGCTAGTTGGCCCTCTATGCCAACTAAGCTTCCCTCAAACATCCCAAAGTTTGAGGGTATTGCTGAAGAGGATCCTACCAACCATGTCTGATTCTTCCACATGTGGTGTTCGTCCAACTCCATAACTGATAACTCCATTTTTCTTCAGCTCTTCCAATGCACGCTCACTGGAGACGCTACAAAATGGTATGTAGACTAGCCCTATGCCTCTCATTCCATTTTCGCGACGCTTGCTAAAGCGTCGTTATCCTATTTCCAGTTACCTCTCCGGTAGGACACTAGTACGGAGCTATTGACCATATTTTGTCAATCCTCCGCCACTCGCCTTTCTGACCATGTTCAAGAGTGGCATCGAAGGAGGAGCACATGTCATGCCCTGCCTTTCGAAGACAGTGTCTATCTATATTGGTTTCTTAAGAGCCTTTTATCCCCCATCAGTAAAGATGTCACGTCCCATTTTCCCCAAGCCGAGGAAGAAGCTCTCTAGACTGCTTTAAGATATGATATGATTTATTCTCAATTAATGTCTATATTGTAATTCCAGATGATCCAAAATGGATCCTAGAACACTCTGTAAGTTTTCATGAACTCTCTAAAAATCATGCCAAAGATTCAACGTCTTATAAAGATTAAGCTATCGAAAGGAATCCTCAGACAGTTGCAATGGTGATCAACGTGAATCAATGAGGGTTGTCGATCTAGCGCGCAGAGCAGCAGACCATGGTAATGCGCGCTGACACCAACCAGCAAATGCACAGATAATTTTAAGCAACGGAGTTAGTTTTTGATATGAAATTAGCGACAAGTCATTAATCGCATATCGCAGGGCAAACTTCTCAGTGAAGAGAAGCCCCGAGCTCCCAGACCTAAAATAATTATAAAACGTTGAAAATATTGTTTCGGTTCCATTGGAGCGGGATTCCACAAAATCGGCAGGATATCGGATGGGCTTCGAGCGGTAAGTGGTTTCAGCCAAGTACCGCCCGATGCCATAAATCGATTTCCACATGTCATGGGGAGGAGAGAGAGAACTGCTCTCATCAGACGGGTAAACAACATGCTACTTAGCCGCCCGATATGAATGATAACCGGCCTCCAGATCAATGGCGGAGATACATCCCAATGGATGACTGGATTTGACAAGGTTATGAAGCGAGGTCACATAGGATTTGAAGTCCGACATGGATGATGCGTTGGCAGAAAGTTGTTTTTTGCGAACATTCTTGGAGTTAACGTAAAAAACGGTTGTTTCAAATATGTTCAAGAGAACTAACACTCATCCGTTATGAAATAGGTGGCCACCTCCCTATGAGGCGTTATACAGTGATTGATTACGCAGGACAAAGAGATTCAAATGGACAAAGGCAGGGGAAGCGGAAAGCCGAGAAGCGGAAACGAACAACTAGGAAGCAGATTGGCTTAAAAGCCACAAGCTGACAGAGAGAGAAGTTAAGTTAAGAGCGATAAGCAGTAGGCAGTAAGCTGAAAGAAGAGAGAATAAGCCGAGCTGACCTACAGAAGTGAAGGAAGCATCGAGCCAGAGACAGAGAGAGTTAGAGAGTCTGTGTACTCCAGAGAAGGCTTGAGAGTTTCAAGCACACTCCTTTGTAAGGCTTGCCATGTATGAGTCTTAGATTGGGCTCATACTACTGTGACCATTAGAGGTCAAGAGTCAGTAAGGAGGGTCTATGTACTCCAGAGACTTGGGAAATCCAGGTAGAATATTAATGATTTGTATCTGTTGTGTGAGACTCAAATTGAGCTCACTGTTGTAAAAGAAAACTTTCTTTGAAAACATAATAGAGAGGCTACCACTGGAGGCTGGGCCAGGAGACGTAGCCCAAGAGTATTGGGTGAACTCCTTATTAAACTTATTGTGTTTCTATGTTTGGAAGTTATGTTTTCTTTAACTCCTTCATTGTGTATGTATTTCACAATCTTATCGATCCATTTCATAAAGTAACATAGGCACATCCATGCACATGAGTCTGTAATACATTATTGTTGTCTTAGATGAATTATTAGATCACCAGACCTCCCTCGTCCTGGAAGTGCTAATGCACTGGGGGAATCTCACACTGTTGATGGTATCGTTGGATCCATTTAACATTATTCGCCATATACTCAGTGGAGTTATGGATATCTGCAGGGGGACACCAGTTCCTCCAACATTTATGCCCCTCCTACCAGCAACATGTCCAGGGCCCCAACTCGTCTACCAAATTGTTGCTCCTTCTTACGCACAAACTAGCACTCCAGCCCCTCAAGCATTAATTCCACAGCATCCCATGCATCCTCAGCCCCAACAGGCACCCCCTCTCAGGGCCAAGTGTTTGCACAACAGAGTGATACCAATCCCCAAAATTCGAAGAAAAAGAATAAGGGAAAGGGTAACAAAGGTAACAAGGGTAACCAAGGTAACCAACCTAGTGAACCCCATGGGAACCACTATACACATGAGTGTCCTATTTTACCCCAGATGCACCAAATGTGGGAAGCTCAAGCAGCTTCTAGAGGTCAATAATTGCCTCAGAATCATATGCCACCTTAACCGGCCATGCTCACAAATAATTTCTCTCAATAAGGATTTTTTGCTTCTCAACCCCAACAGGTTAACCCCTATAATATCAACCTGCAAACTTAGTCATGTCAATATGACAAGCCCTCCACTTCGTCAGTTGCTGAGTCCAAAACCAAAGTGTCCACTGAGCCACTTACGACACCAAATGGTCCTTTACAAATCCCTCAACCCAAAGTTGAGGCCATTCCCAAGATCCCAAAAGGACCATTACACTGTAATGTGGCTTCTAACAGAGTTGCCCATACATACAGTACAGTAGACGACTTGGCACAATTCACCTGCTGCCATGTCGACACTGGAAGTCCTCCAGTCGTGCCCCTCCCAAAAGAAGGTTGTACTAACTGCCTTGGGTGCAGTGGATCCTTCCGACAATTGTTTGATTGTCGTCCCGGTTAATACATCAGATAACCCCCCATTACATTCATCTATTGCTTTCCAGATACCAGTTAGAGTCTGCAATGCCATCATCTCCAAATGCATTATTGATGAAGGTGCATCCACCTATGTGATGTCTGTTGTTGTTTAGAAACAACTCAAGTCACCTGAGTTGTCCCCCTCGACCATCACTTTGCGTGCATGGGATGGACACTCCTCCCAGCCCCTTGACATGTACTGAAACTGTCTAGTGACCCTTTTAGGCAAGATTGTCCATGTCGACATTGAATTCATTGATGCCACTTTGGATTACAACATTATCTTAGGTCGTAGTTACACATATGCCATGTACGCTGTCACGTCTGCGGTGTTCCGCAAGATGTGCTTCCCCCATTAAGGGAAGATCATTACCATCAATAAGTTGAATTACTACGAGCCAACATCTGTGACCTCCCCTAAGTCCATCATCTCATCAATGTCTAACAAACAGTCTTCAACTTCTTCCACCAGTGTCTCACCCAAAGTCTATAAATATTCCTCATTGTTGGGTTCTTTCCCTGGTCCTCCCCCTCGTTTTTCTGAACCTACTTCCACGAGTGTTTGCATGTTACAAGCATCACAGGCTACCCTTAAGCAGTCTAATACACTTGATCAATAGCTAGCTCCTTAGCACCCAACTGTTTCTCTTCCAGCTGAACCCTCTGAACCCCCCACCCTAGGACCTCCTCCATTAGGACCCACATGTCCCTGCATCTAGTCACTATCTAGCAGATCTCACACCAAAGGCTCTGCTCCACCTGCTCGTAGATCATGTGCTGCCTGACTTTCCATCGCCACCCGCAGAATGATACCTCACCACTCTGACAGAAGACAGGTGCACTCATCTGTGTATCAATCCTGTAAGTCATGCCATCCACACTTTGAAACCCCGGTCAAGAGTACATCAAACCTACAATGCAAATTATCAAGAAGTGCAATATCCTCTGGACCCTGTTGTGATGACAATGTCCCCCAGTCTGCAGCCCCAGGCATTGTGGCTCGGCTTGCATATCTTGTCGGCTTCACTAGTGATATGTTTGCATGCAACATATTTCACACTTAGTATCATATACATGTGATCAAAATATAAAATGCACCATAAAGCATAGCAACTTAACACTTACTGTCTTGTCCCCATGCTCACCCTGGCGAAAGTGGCAAGTCAAGATCCCCCTAGTAGTTCATCTTGCTATAAGGGTAGTCGTCAATGTAAAGGGGCATCTGGTCCTAGTGTAAGAAAAATTCGGGTCGAAACACCCATCTGAATCCCCTTCCTCCTCCTCTCCGCAATAGCTACGCCCAGCGGTGCATCCTGGGCTCCTGTGGGCCTCCATCTCAGATCTGCACATGAGGACAAATAGTGGGTATCTTCTCAAAGAAGAACGCACATAGTACTGTACAAAAAGTGCAATCACGATTCACCTGCCTCCTATAAAGATTCAACTGTTGTTTCACTGACGATAGCATCATTTGGGTCCACCCATAGTAGGTCCCAGCTAAAACAATCTCAACTAACATCATCTGCCCTCCAGTGACGTGGTGGAACACCTGGCTGCCTAAGACCCATAGCATAGCTGCGGCAACAACTTGTGTCTCTAGCCTCTCTAGATCAACAAGCAGGATAGTCGTGCCCTTGACACGAACACTCCATCGACAATGGAACTACACGAACTTAGTAATGTTCCTCCCACAAGGTAACACTGAATGAATATCCCCCACCACTCCGAGGGGAGGAAGTTTGGTTAAGAAGTAAATATCTTGTAATGTGAGCTCGACCTTGTGCCCCTGCATGACAAAGACCTCCTGGTCTGGATCCCAATAGCTCACAATTCTCTATAGCATGGGCTCACCTGCCCTCATCAGTGGGTTCTCTACCAACTTAACAACTCCATAACGAGCCAATGCCCCTCGAACTGCCTGATCCCCATGGATCTCAGATCGAAAAATATCTGAGTCTCATTCACACAAGTTGATTTTTAGCTTTGCCATATCTGCAAAACACCACATGTCTTGTTAGTTCAGAAAATAAAACAACAGGCTACACTAATCAACCTACAACCCCCACTAGGCCAGCAGAACAACCCTTCCTCCAGCAACAAATCACAATTTTCAGCCCAGAAAGTGTGAGCTCGTAGGTTTCTAGCTGTTTCTTGTGAGCCAGACCGCACTTCTAGACCCAAAAAGTGTGATGCGACCATGAGCAAGGGAAAGGGTCTCTTAGGGAGCTTTCAGGTGCCAAAAATCAATAAATAAACCAATGAAATTGAATAAATGAGTAAGGCCACCTACCTAAAAGTCGCAGATCCTGGTTCCAACGGTCAGTTTGTCTGCTACGATCTCCAGAAGATTTAGGGTCTTTTCCTCCTCTCCAAATTCACTACAACTCACTTAGCAAATGAGTCCAATTTGGAGGGAAAAAAACCTTTTATAGGAAAACCCATATTTTTTCTATCGCCCATTACGACTAGACTGTAGCTCTTTTTAGTGAACCGGTAGCACCATTGGAAATCTCTCACCGCGCTCTATAATGGGTCTTCCTCAGTTTTTGATGATTTGACACTTCATTAGGAAACCATTTTTCCATGTAAGGTCACTTTGTCACCTTTTAAAATTGAATTTCTTCATAAAGTGACACTTGTACTTTGAGGTCTACCTCCTCTTAATACTTTTCGTACTATATATTGTTTTTCGTTGTAAGTAACCATCATTTAATCATGTTTATGGTCCCCATCGAGCCTAGTCTGTGTGGTAGTGCCATTGAGTCACCCTTGTTCAGAGCATCCACGATGAGTCACCCTTGCATTCTTGGAGTCTATTTCATGTCCCATTATATCATGTCATAGTATTCCAACCATATTTGCATATCGTTCATCCTGTATTGCCTATTTTGGCCTCCAGCCATCCTGTCCCCATCCCCTCCGAAGTTGAGTCAATTGCTGCCAGGCCAACCATGCACTTTATGCTCTGACAAGTGTAGTCATCTATTTGTCCCTCAGCCCCCTTTCCCCATTATCCTTGGTGTTAGTCCATCAGTCACATTACTATTTTACCTCGTACTTTAGTTGAGGATCCTCATTGCCTCATCTATCGCAAGCCCTATTCTGTCGACATCAAATCATTTATTTTAGAAGAATGACCTAGAGGGTGGTGTATCTTGGTTCCATCTTCCATTCTTGTTCAACGCCTTGGATTGAGTTGAGGGTCTCATTATTTCCCTTTGACTTGGTCGTTTCATGTTAGTGATCCATACACTTGATGGTCTAGTGATGTAGCAGATTGTCTACGTGATTCCCGGGTGTGTGTGAGATGTTTTCAGACCTAATGAGGAGTGGCCCTTTAGGTAGCCTCCCACATGCTCGGATGCATACCTACTATGATACAACCTCAGATGCAGTTCCACAGAGTTGATGGGCTCGGTTCCTACTAATCATAGTGTTCATAGCATGCACATCTCCTCTAAATGATCCATTCAGTTTTAAAGAGTCCTTCCTTATTCAACATGGCTTCTCTGGGTGTTCTACCCTCCCTCCCACCCATTTTTTGAGGGAAGGAGCTTTGTATCTCATGTACTCAGATATTATTGTATTCAATCCTGGCTCATGTTTTTACCAGCTGCATTATGTATATGGGACACATTGTATTGTTTTTTGGCTCTGTTATGCCAACATGTCATGTACCATTTGGCATGTACTTCATTGCTTAGTTTCATATTTCTAGGCGAACCATTATTTGTGTACCAAGTTATCTCGATGGGTATGGGTATGCCTCCCCCGCCTCATTGAGGTCTGGTACCACAACATAAAATGAGACTTGCATTAGTCTTGCCTCCTCTGTCACTATCCTCTCTCAACTTCAACTTCATTGTTCTCTTTCTCATTCTCCTTGACTCCCCTATGTTGTCTTAGTGATTGTGTCTTTACAACGTACTTCAGTCATACGTTTTGCTCCTAACACTCATATGTTGGGGGGAATCTGTTATCACCAAAACTAATCATCTAGCCTAATTTACTAGATGGATCGAAGTACACCATGTAAAGCCAATTTTACCATAGTAAAATTGCTTTCACTATGAGAAATTACCTAATAAACCACCTTTATTGAGTAATTTATAGTTAAACCATGCAGAATAATTAAATAAATCACTATTTATTTGATTTTCTTCTAGGAATAATTAATTAAACCATTGTTTTATTATTATTACTTGTTAAATTTGGCCCAATCATGAAAAATAAACAGATAAATCATTATTTATCTTATTTTTCTCTAAGAATAACTAATTAATCATTAATTAATTACTATTCTTTGTTAAATTTGACTAAATCCCTTAGGAATAATTAAATAAATCATTATTTGTTTATTATTCCTTAAATAATTCCTTGAGATAATAAATAAATAAATCATTTATTTATTTATTATTTCTAAGCAAAAGTTTAACTACTTTCTCCCTCCTAAACAAATATAATAAAATATTCCAAGTGGTAATTCCAAGAATGGAATCAATAATATTTTATTATTGCTCATTATTCGAGGATAACTTTTAATATTTTATTATAAATGGAAGGGTTTTCCATTCATTATTCACTTTTCATTATTTTCATTGTTGCACTCATTGTTGTAACTCTGATTATTTTCATTGTCGCACGCCATATTTTTGTCGGGTTTATGCATTATAGAGGAGAGAGACTCGACAGAAGCTGAAGATGTTTGAGGATAGCCAATAACCCATCCCATAGAGGGGGACCGATAATATTTATCTGTTCTCTTCACAGGTGTTATTATAAAATTATTCTTTACATATCTGGTTTCCATTTGATGTTTGGGGTTATTACTCTTTCTTTCACTGTTTAACTATGATTGTAGCATAGATTAGAATTTTGGCAGGTTTTGTTTCTATCAATAGTTGCAGATCTACAATGTTTAGCAGTCATTTCTATTGTTGAGATTGTTTGGCATCCACAATCTTAAGTGGGTTCTTTTCGTACATCATTGAGAAGAAAACACAACAACAAATAAGCCATGGTGTTGGCCTATGGTATTGTAAGAAAGTCTATTTATAGATAAATAATCACCATGATAAAATAGGAATGAATCTCCATGGTGAATCACATTAGATGTTTTTTTAAATGTATATATGCTTAACTTATATATTAATTCTTTTTAATGATAATAATAATTTTAAATAAATTTTAAATTTAGTTAATTTCTATGACTTTTTAAATTTTAGTAACACGATATGTATGATGGCACCGCATGGGGTGAAAAACGTGGCAGGGGGGAGGACGTTGCTACCCCACTTGGAAAATGAAACAGGGGACTTAGTGCCCACCCCCAATGAAGTTTAATGCACTCAATGTATGAGTATTATGGACACAAAGCGAGATTTATTATCCTCGATGGGAAGGCGAAGACGACAAATCACGATTAGTGAGAGAAGATGGTGTATTTGTGCAATGGAAGGAGACGTAATAATTTCACCTAAGTTGATAAATTCATAGCATTTGAGTGTTGGATCCTCTGTTACAAACAGAGGAAGCAAGTGGTGGAGGTTGTGTCCACCCCACTGGTGATCAGGGAAATTAAACTTGGAGAATGTTAGGAAGGCACATAGAAGGCAATGTTGCTAGCCCCCCATTTTGTCTTCTTTCTGCATGCAATTGTTGTCCTCCTCTAGTTAGTGTAGTTTCATTGGATACCTGGCATTAGTTTATTTATCCCTTGCTTTCCTTTATTTAGTAATGCTAGAGGGGGGCTCTATATGGTGTCCAAGAGAGAGTAGTGGTCTTTGATTTTTCTATTCTTATTCTCTTGTTCCTACTATTCTAAGTGAAACTTTCCTCTTTTGTTGTCTCACAAATCCCTAAGTGAGTTTCTAAGCCCATTTCCCTTATTATGGCCTAATATTGTTGCCCTCATCTTCCACCCTATCAGATGAGTATTGCTTCACTTCTTTCCTCGAGGTTATCTCTTACTGAGTGAAGTACACACCTTTTAGTTTTCTAATATTAATGTTGGGTTGTTTTGGGGGGCAACTTTCAATCAAGAGGCTACTCTGTTGGTGCTCATTTTCTGGGCCTTTTGCTTCTACCTTCGAGCAATTCTTAGGGTAGTAATCTAGCCTTCCTATCTTGTTTGGTGTCTAATTTTAGTGCTATTAACTCACCCTCTCTACAAACAGAGTTGAATTCCTTTTGGCATGTAGGCTCTTTTTCTATCAAAGGTTGGCTTTTTAGGTGGCATATCATCTCTGTCAGTGGTGTAAGCTAGACTAGAATTATGGGGTGGTGGAATTGTATGTTTCCTTTCTCACTTTAGGGAAATTTGGAGGTTTAGTTCATGGGGGATATTTTTTGTGGCTACACCTGTAAATCTCACATATGGGGCCGAGACTAGTCATTTTCTAGATTCCTTTTTCTAGCAAGTTCGTCCACCATGCCATGCCAATGAGCTCTAGTCCAAATAGCGGTCTCTCATTACCAAAAGTGGGACCACAGAGGGCACACTTGTATGCATCGTAGGATAGAAGGATTTTTCATCTCGGTGTAAGGATCTTACACTAGCCAACGTCCAAAAATAACTCTCTTGATCTAAGGGAGAAACATCCTCTCATAGGACTACTATGTCAGAAACAAAGGTTTTGACTGAATGAGCTTCTTGGATACCATACATAGGACATGTAAGGGGTAGGTTTAATCAATACATGAATACTATAGACTTGTATTGGAAAATGAAATATTTACTGGGTCAAACTATCGTAGACAGACACGAGAACCATATGGATATCTTGAACTCCTTGAACACTTGCACAAGAATCTGAGGGATATGGACTAGAGGATTGAGAGAATTGAATGACACCTTGGCATTCGTCCAACAGTGAGTGGCAATCTAGAGAACCCAAATGCACCCATCTAGGTGCTAACATCAGACGCAAATCCTTTGGCTTAGTCATGTTATGATCTTGGTCATGGATTCTATATTTTTGTTTCCAGTTAACTTTGTACAAGGCCATTTAGGCCATTTTATATGTCCTAGTTAAATTATTTTTGTCTATGTTGATACTCATGTTTCTCTCTCCTCCTTATGAAGAGTGCATTTTTTGATATGGTTAGGTCTCCCAAGTGAGACACTAACATGATTATATATGCTACACAACATGTAAATTTCAGTTTATGATGACACATATTTCACCCCACCAAAAAGTAAATGAGATATATGATAAAGTGTGTATATTGATACTTACTATAGATTGATAACTATCAATATATACCAACCATTTAATTGATATGATTACACTGATATTTTTTATTTTATAATTAAATAAATGTGATTTTTATAGATTTTACAATCTCAAACTATCCCCAATAATATTTAAATTTGGATTTTTACTTTATAATAAAAAATTATATATATAAAAAAAATTGTTTCAATATGTACATTATTTTTTGACTTTTAATGTTAGTGTTCTTAGGAGATGTGAGATTTGATAACGAGTGTTTTTATCATTAGGCCAAAAACCATATTCAACAATATTTTGTTATGAATAATATTTAAGCGGACAAGAAATTGCCATGAATTGGCTTGAAAATAAAATATAGGTCACCCATAATGTTTTAATCTTTTTTTTCGTGGATTGATTTTCAATGAAAGTAAACTGTTTTGATTTGATCTTAGGCATGGTTGAATTTCTTGGTCTTGCTTTGATTTCCTAATATTATGGAATTTGATTTTCCAATATCATGGAAATGAATGAATGGGTATCGTATGTATGATGTTACTTTTTGGGTTTAGGTTTGATTATCCTAAATATTTCTATAGCTGGCTTGAATTTTTTCGGTTTTCTTTGATTTCCTAATATCATGCAATTTGATTTTTTATTATTATGAAAACGAATAGTATAACGAGGCAGAGGACTTGCTCGGAAAATTATGGAAATTTCGGTCATATTTAGAGAAAATCTGGCAAGGATTTTTGTAAATCCAAATTATAGTTGTTAAACTTCAAAATTTTCGCTATACTAGATGTTTTTGATGGTGTTGAATCCATTTCCACCATCAAAAACACGATTCAAACATTGTCTCTACAAGATTTTATGAAATTTTTTTGCCCGGATTCTAGCCACTTTTAACTGTCTGGACAATTCCTCTGCCTCGTTAGACTACTCCTTATGAAAATGAACGTATGTAAATATGAATGAGTGATGTGGATGGTTTGTTGAATTGACTACGGTGACATTTAAAGTATCACACACGGATTGTAGTATAGAGATTCGATAATAAAACAAGGTTATAAATTACAGATATGCTAATCAGAGTGGGATTGTCTCTCCATTCCTACTTGAGTCTTCAACTTCCTGATTTCTCTCCTAATCTTAGGACGGTTTGCATTGAAGTACATTATTGTAGAATTGTGAGCAAAAAGATGGGCACCCCACAAACCAAGTGGGTTGTTACCACCGCCACCCCTTCTGCAGCACATCTGTTGTCCTGGCGGCATGGATGACAAGCGGGGGTAACACTTAAAACAAAAACTAAATTGACTATGACCAGGAAAATGTCAAGAGACCAACCCAGCTCGACCCAAGACCAGAGAAGAGACCAGTGGGATATTTGCGCCTTCACAATACATATAATGCCCAGAACCAGACTTGTGAGCCCCATTTTCAACCCCTCAAGTGTTTTTATTGCACTCTAAGGCTTTCACTACTATCAAGGATAGAGGATAAACAACAACCAAACCCCACCACCACAAAATACTAGACTTATGTAATGCAACAACTTGTGTGAATGCTAGAGGGTGTGAGAAAGATACCCCCCTACCATAGACTCGACATCAGAAGACCCTTACCCATTCTAAACACCCAAGACTCACTCCAAACCAGATGATAGTAGGAAAATTCACTTTCCCTACAAAGTTCAACTTCTCAAGCCTGTAATTTTAGTTAAGACCAAAATATAATACTAATACGGAGTAAAGTGTAATAACGGTTGGAAAACGTCTCTGCTCACATCACTATTAAATTAAGGAAACGATGTACAAATTATTACCTCTCCTACGTTATTCCATTAGCACTAATATCTTTCCTTCAACTAAATGGAAATATTAGTCCATGCCATAACACAAATTTCAAGTTGGACATATTTGAATTTAACACTAATTTTAAATGCACACAAATATTAAATTTATACCAATTCCAAGTTTCACACAGATGTTGGAATGCTTCATTCACACATGCATAAAGAAATTCATGAGTATAAAGATGCTTTCATTCAACAACAACTATGTACATACAATCTATTTCAGAAACATGTGTTTCTCTCCATTCACTCTCTATGGCATGATTCTACATTCATTAAGCCAAACTCTCATTGATTGTAGGTTTACAATAAGTAGAATTAAGAAATGAAATAGATTTTATAAATCCTAAAATCACTCCATAAATCATTCCATCAATCCAATTTTCCTAATCCTAAAATCACTCCATAAATGAAGCCATAAATCATATTTTTTAAAATTCTAAAGTCACTCAATCTATCCCTAGAATCTCTCATGCTTTTCAAGGTATATTTTCATTTTCCTTATGGACAAAATATCACTTATCCATATCTTTTCTAAAACTATGAATCATCTAGTTCTAAAACTCATAAAATATACCAACTTGGAAAATACAATTTATTCTTCTAAAAAATCAAGGCTCCTTCTTTTAATCTTTTTCTCATCGATGACTTAATCACTTGGATCTTTAATGTTCCTGTATCAGACTCCCAAGGTAGAAAAATCATGACCTCCTGGTCATGTGTCATCAATTTTTGAATTCTCTGGGATCCCAAACCTTGTGTTGTAGTTGTTCTTTCATCTTTGCATGTTGTTGTTCACTTTCTTTGCCGATACAATGTCTTTCAATTAGTTGAATATCCTTTTTGGTTGTCATTTTTTTTTCATCTTCTCTTGGATGTTCTTCTCATCGACATCCATAATCCATCAATCTCATCATCCAAATTTATCCTCAGTAGAATTCATTGTTGTTTTCACATGTTGTTGCATATCCTCCTTTGTTATAAGATTTATAAAACTCTTATTCAATTTTGGATTGCATACCTCCTTTACAACTTGTTGGTCATACTTTTCAGTGTTCTCCTCATTGTCTTTCAAGGAAAATCCCTCTTCTTTTAGTTCTAATTATGAATATTAAAGATGTGGTATTTGGCTTATTATCATGTTCTCCAAGAAATTAATCTCCTCACACAATTCAACAAAATCATTTTGAAATATTTGTAACCTCCATGCAATATCCATCACTTGGGGCTTCTTTCAACCACTCTTCCAAAAGTTCCATCTCTTCTTTTGTGCTTCCTTCCTCTGGTATAAGACTATCATTTAGTATTTCAATGATTGGAATTTCCTTTAGCATGTCATCATGAAGTATATCTTCATCCTGTATAATCTTCTCAACATTACCTTCTTGAATAATTTATGCATCATCTTTATCCTTCATGGAAGCTTCCAATAACTTTCCATCTCTAATATCTGCAAGCACATGCTTAAGAAAAAAACTCTTTGATCTCAACCATCTCCTTCGAATGCTTCATTTCTTTATCAACCTACATAATCACATCATGTAATTGTTAGCCATCATCTATCATACACAAATTGTCAAATTCAAAAATATGAGGCTTCTCATTTGATGACTCAACCACCACATATCTGTGCTAAACTGAACTAGTTAAATAGTTCATCAAACTATCAATAAATTCTTCCTTGACATCTCTATCTTCCTCTTTAGCAAGGAATAATCCTTTCTCAAAAACACACATTTCATATTCAATTGTTTTGAGTTCTTCTTTCAATATGACATATAGCCTTTGTCATAGCTTCATTTGCAATGAATGCCATCTCACCCTCTTCTTCTTCATTGTCCAACCATCTATTTGGTCTTCTTCATATTCCTGTAGCAACTCCACTAATACACTAAGATGTACTTTCAATTTAGCCATTTCCCTCTCAAATTCCTCATCATTCACTTTCTTCATGCCAACGGTCCTCACACTTCTTTTCATTTGATTATGACTTCTCTCTAAACCCACTATATGACTATTAGCAATGATCTTTACCTTTTCCTTTTTGTGAACACTTCTTGTTCACCTGTGAGTTGCAATAAGCCTTCTCCATCTTGTAATATGCCTGATACTTGTCACAGTACCAATTTATTCTCTTGGTAACTCCTCTCTTCTGTTATTCCTTGGCAATTCTACCCACGCTCATTGTGGAACTTTTTTTAGTAACTTATACCCAACTACTTTTTGTTGGAAGTTGTTCTTCTCTTGGTTCTCTGCAGTAGAACCTTTCTCCTCCTTTTAAAGCACGCCTTCTCCCCAACTTTGAAATTTGTTAGGCCTCTACAATTTCATAGCTCACCTTCTCTTTAGAAAACTTATGTTGTCCTCATTTCAACAATTTAATTTGCCACTGGGTTCTATCACAAATTCCTTCACTTGAGAGCTTTGCATGCTCCTACTTCCTCTGTCTCAACTTCACTTGTTGTGATGGTTGTTATCTACAAATTTCCTTCTCTGTTACATGCAAACACAAAATATTTATATTAACCAAAATTAATATAAAACATCATATCCACCTTTATAAGATTAGTGCCAAGATCTTATCTTCAACAATATTCATTTGATTCACTCCATTGAACCAATTCCTTTCAAGGAGCACACCTTCTCTGTATTTTTTCAAAATAATCCCTCTCAGGAGCATGCCAACTCTTTCAATATTTTATAATCATCTACAATCTCTAGAAAGCGTTCAGGCTCTGGTACCACTTGATAACATGAAAATTCACTTTCCCTGCAAAGTTCAACTTCTCAGGTCTGTAATTTTAGTTAAGACCAAGATATAATACTAATTTTAAAGTAAATTGTATTAAAGGTTGGAAAACACCTCTGCTCATATTTCCATTAAATTAAGGAAAAAATATAAGGATTATTACCTCTCCTACTTTATTCCATTAACACTTACACCTTTCCTTTAGTCCATGCAATAACACAAATTTCAAGTTGGGCGTATTTGAATTTAACACCAATTTTAAATGCACACAAATATTAAAATTATGCCAATTCTAAGTTTCACACAAATGTTGGAATTCTCATTCACACATGCACAAAGAAAATCATGAGTATAAAGATGTTTTCATTCAACAAAAACTTTGTACATACAATCTATTTCATAAACATGTTCTTCTCTCCATTAACTCTCTATGGTCTGATTCATTAGGTCATTCTCTCATTGCATGCAGGCTTACAATAAGCAGAATTAAGAAATGCAATAATTTTTCTAAATCCTAAAAGAACTCCATAAATCAATCATAAATCATTTCCTAAACCCATAAATCATTTTTTGTAAACTCTAAAGTCACTCAATCTATCCACACAATCTCTCATGTTTTTCAAGGTAGATTTTCTTTTGCCTTATGACAAAAATGCATCTATCCACATCTTTTCTAAAACTATGAATCATCTAGTTCTAAAACTCATAAAATATACCAATTTGGAAAATACAATTTATTTACATAGAAGAATATAAATTCTTCTCAAAAGTCAAGGCTCCTTTTTTGAATCTTTTTCTCATCAATGACTTAATGACTTGGAAGCCTTAATGCTCCTGCATCACCAGACTAGGTGCAAGACCTAGCATAAAGTATACTTCACAACAGAGGACAAGTTGGAAATAACATGACTTGTACACACCCAAGAGAATTTTTATTATTTAAATTATATTTTTGTGTTGAGACGTGCTTCTTCTTCTTCTTCTTTTCAAAAGAAAAAACATACTTTTGATATGTTTAGAATAAAAATAAAAAAAGTACAATATCTTGTATACATAGCGGCTCACTTGATTTTTCAACAAACAATTTATCTTAGCGTCGAAAATATGCTTTATTCATACATGAAGAAGAAATACTAGCTTGCCACCTAAAATGACAGATTAAAGAGACTAACGGAAAACACTGACAATAAAATACCATTAAGGAATTTTGAACAGGTACAAATGCCAACATCTAAAAGTAAAGTTTCCTTTGAGAGTAGATTTGCTAGAACATTATGCTACCTCTAATAGTGAAGGATTTGAATATCATCAAACAATTTTTCTAATTGTTGTATCTTCCATTTCCATGATTCCAACTGAAGGATTCTAAGATCCACCTTTCCATTGAACCCATCCACTATTATTTCGAAATCAATAATCAGTTTAAAAACATTCATTTGTTTCCACAAAGCTAACCTCAAATCACACCACAGAGTAATCAAATCAACAATAAAATTCGTGCAATTTACAATGCCCATCTTACATTTCAAAACCAAATTATGAGAGAATAGAAATTCAACTTCGGAATTATGTGCAATCATTGTTGAGCATACAACATCATTCTAAAAAAATAAATTTGTTTCTCCCTAACCAAATACCCCACATCACAAACACTGGGAGAAATTTAAAAGAGGGCATACTAAATATCTAAACCCAAAGCCACAAAATTTCTTCAACAAAGTTCCCAAACCACCAATTTTTTATTTTTAGGACTCACAAAACTATTTCCCAAATAGTCTTCACAAAAAAGGGAAAAAACAAATAAATGGTTAATAGATTCATTGTTATGACTATATAAAGCACATAATCTCAGACCTTTTAAAGTTCAATATGGGGAAGATGTTGTAGCAAAATATTAAATGAGGTATTGCAATAAAACACTAGACAACAACAATAATAATAATATAATGTAGGCTTAAAGAATAAAATATAATGTTGACTCAATTAGAAATGTAATAAAAAAACAAATTAAAAATAAAAATAATAGGTTGATTCAATATGTCTATGGGGGTAGCTCAATTGGTGATCATCGTGTTATGAAGTATTGTGTAAAACCATGAATCCAAAGTTCAAATCCCATGGGTCAAGCTCAACATAAATAAAAAAGGTTGATTCAATTATATTTATATATATATATATATATATATATATATATATATATATATATAATATAATTTCTTTATTAAGTTTGTGTCAACACGCGACAAGATACTTGTGAAATAATTACTTTGTTTTTCCATACATTTGCTTCTTGAAGGAATATTAAATGGTGGTGCCAAAATTTCAAACTAAAATCCTATTATTGTAGATTCTTGACATACACCAAATGATCAAAAGACGTACAATTTCCAAAACTAGCTTAACAAAAAAACAAATTCACAATGGGAATTCATGATCAAAAGGGAGAGTGGTCATCTGTCTTGTCAGGGGCCTATTTAGATCAAACAACAAATTTTTAGGAGGTTGGCTAAATGCATTTTTAGGAGGTTGGCTAAATGCATTGTTTGTAAGGGAAGAAAATAGAAATCCTACAACACATGACCATATGTTATTGCAAATCTTTTTAACATATATGCATAGACAAGGAAAAGTAATCAACATTTGCACAACTAAAGGAAATAAATAGGCATTTTCGAGGGAATAAAATAGAAATCCTACAACACATGACCATATGTGATTGAAAAGTTTTTGGATATGTATGCATAGACAAGGAAAAACAATCAACATTTACACAACTCAAGGAAATAAATATGAAATTTTCAAGGGAACAAAATAGAAATCCTATAACACATGACCATAAGTGATGCAAACAATTTTTTTACATATATGCATAGATGAGGAAAAACAATCAACATTTGCACAACTCAAAGAAATAAAATAATTAGGAAAGAGAGTAATCCATTATGACTCAAACATTGATTGGATAACACTTGTATGTTGTATGGAGAAGACACACTAACAAAAAATGATATTTCTCAACAGTCATTTTTTAACCATAATGAATTGATAACTTTTTGGATAAGTGTAACCCGGATTAAAGGAGGCTTTAGTTGCAACCATAAAAATATCATGAAAAACAGCTTGATTAACCTTAAAAAAAAAGATTGATAAATAAAAGAACATGATGGTAATAGAATCCAAATTGAACCATTGAAGTAGTTTGGCCTGAACAAGCAATGTTTGAAGATAATTAAGGAATTCTTCATATATCTCTCATCTCTCAAACCCGTTAAGTCTTAAAAAATAACCACAAGGAGATTCATATATATATATATATAAAAGTCATGGAGAGAGAAATCTGAAACACAACAAAGGATGAGGGAAAACAAAGAAATCGTATTTCTTCTCAGAAATAAATTACATAGACCACCATTAAATTAAAGGAAAATTATGATTAAAATGGTAAATCATGTGACTTGAATAGGTTCGAGGAGGGTAGTGACATGAATTTTGAGTTTTTATAATTAATAATGTGATTATCATGGATTCTACGACTTCAAGTTATCAAAAATTAATATTTAGGTAAGCTGTCAAAATTAATATTAAATTTGGAATTTCATTTTGTTTATATAAAAAATTATATTATAATATATATATTATATATTTATTATTAAAATTTAAGAGGCTAGTAGTTTATATAGCTCTCGGAAAAATTTATTTTGCATTATAATTGTTCTGGTTTCTTTTGCGGTTTTTTTATGAGTAGAATTAGTAATAATTAAGTTTTTGTTCTCTGATTTTGGGTTGACTGTGTTTCTTGCTTTTCCTCCTTCAAGAGTGATAGTTGTGAATTTGGAGTTGATTCAATTATCGGTTGTAATAGGCTCGTGAATTCCTCGCTTCGGGTTCATCCCCTCTCCATGGTTTCTCCCTTTCGTCTTGAACAACCCATTGTTTCCAACATTGTCAGTTCCCGGGTTAAATCAACTGGTGCAACCACTGGTGGTTTGGATTCAGGTGATTTCACTGATCCTAGTTGTTCATTGAACTCGCCTCTCTTACCTCCCTCAAGATCTTCTTCCCTCGTCGGCTATCAGCCTCATTTATCTATTAACTATCCTAACCAGGCTAGATCTTCCCCGAGTTTAGTTTCATCTATTTCACTTGGATGTTCTTCGTCATCTGTTGACCATCCCTCCCCCACCACCTCTTTCCTCTTGTTGGTGATTGGTATCCCTTCGTTGGTGGATAACTCCAAGATGATGACGTTCTCCTCCTTGACACCCCCTCAATCCACCATTATCAACTTTGTCTCGATTCTTCTCTCTCTACCTCCATTAAACGATGATTCAGTTAACTATGATTTTGGAACTGATGTGGCAGAGTCGTGGTCATTTATTAATGAGGACTTTAATTTTGTTATTTCATTTAACAAAAATAATATAATAATAATAATAATAATTGATTTAATATAGGTAATAATTTTTTTATAATAATAGTAATATCTATTTAAAAAATAAGATTAATAATATTGATTATTTCTATGAATAACAATATTGGAAGAATATGTATAATATTATAATAATAACAACAAAAATGATGATCTCATCCATAATAATAATAATATAATAAAAATAATAATAATAATAATAAGCTGGTCATAGAAAGAACTTTATTTTCAATAATAATGTTTGTAAAAAATTTTCTTTCTATCCTCTAGTAATAGGTATTAATCTCTCTATAGTTTCTCTTTGACCTCCGGTCTTTATTTTGTTGGAGAAAGGTTTAAATTTTTCCCTTGCTCCTAGAAAGATCTCGATCAATGATATTATTTGTGACATTGAATATGGTATTATAGACTTACCGGATGTCACTAAAGATACCATCAGACAGGACTGTGTTGTTATCCTTAGAAAGGAAAAGCCCCCCAAGAACAACATTAGCAAACTTGAGTTTGCTGCTCTCAAGCCATTAAACAATAATAAGGATGTTGTTGTTCTCAAAGTTGACAAGGGTGGTGTTGTGGTATTTTTAGATAAAGAGGATTACTGAAGAAAAATGTTGGACCACCTATGTAATAGTGGGAGCTACAGAAAACTCAACAAGGATCCTTGAAAGAAGATCTCCAAAAGTTTGGCTCTTGCTATAAAATTTAGTAACTTGGTTAGCTATTTTAGTCATAAGCTTATCGAAAGTAACCCTCTTACCTCCAAAATCTATGACCTTCCAAAGATTCATAAGGAAGGGGCTCCTTTGAGACCCATTGTCAACACTATAGGAGGGTTGACCTATCTTCTTACTAAATATTTAGCCCAAAAGCTTAAACCCCTTATTGGCCTTACAGATTCCTTTGTCAATGACTCCTCATCATTTGTTAATGAGTTAAAGGGTATTAAACTTGATCCTAATGACAAGCTTGTGAGTTTTAATGTTGTCTCCCTCTACACTAATATCCATATCAATGAGGCCATTGAAGTCATCAAGCTTATTACGGATCCTAATACGACTAGATTAGTTGGTATCTGTCTCAACTCTACTTTCTTCTCTTTTGATGGGGAATTCTATGAACAAACTTGCGGTGTTTCCATGGGTTCCCCCTCTCCCCTGTGGTGGCTAATCTATTCATGGAGGAATTTGAATCAAGCGTCTTAGCCTCTTCTTGACTTCTTCCTAAGATGTGGAAGAGGTTTGTGGATGAGACTTGTGTCATCAGGTCCTATGGTAATGAAAAGTTGGAACTTTTTTTCCATCATCTTAATAGTCAATCTAGTTCTATAAAGTTCACTATGGACTACGAAAGAAATGGTAGTCGGCATTTCCTTGATGTCCTCCTTTCAAGGAAGGAGGGTGACTCTTTTTCTCATAAAGTCTTTCGGAAGAAAATTCACATAGAGCAATATCTTCATGCTAAATCCCATCACTTCCCGACTCAAAAGCTTAGTGTTCTCAACACTTTAGCAACTAGAGCTTTAAGAGTTTCTGATGATAACCATCTTAATGATGAGAAATCTCATCTCCTGAGTGTTTTCCTTAATAATGGTTATAGTAGACATCAATGTACTAAGGCTTCCCTCAAAGCTGAAAAAGGTCCTAAGATTAAGAAAGAACCCTAAGACCAATTTTCAGGGGTGCTTCTCCCATTTATCCAAGGGACCACTGACAAGATTGCGAAGATCTTAAGGAAGCATACGGTTCCTTCAACCTTTAGACCTCTAAATACCATCCATAGCTCCCTAATATTTGTAAAATACTTGTTGGACCCTAAAAATATGAAAGATGTTTATGTTATCCCTTGCTCTTGTGGGACTCCCTATGTAGATGAGACCATTGCTCAATTAATCAATGTATTCATGAGCACACCATTGACATCAAGCATGGTAGGACACACTCCTCTGCTTTGGAAGAACATGTAGAAAAAACTAAGTATCACATCTGCATTGAGGAGGTTGAGGTCATTGCTAGGATTAGTCATTTTCATCATCGAAAATTCAAGGAAGCCTTAGAAATCAAAAGAATGCCCAATAATCTGAACAGAGACAATGGTTGGAAAATTGGCAGAAGGTGGGTCCCTATCCTGTCTTCCTAATTTAATTTTATTGAATTTATATTTTTTTTCTCTTATTGTGTAATTTTGAGATATATATTACAATTTATCCTATTTTATTTAGTTGTTTAGGTATTTTTATCTACTCTATATCTTTTGTTTTTTACTAGTTTTTACTATTTTTTTGATTAGTTTTTCATAATCTTTTT
The DNA here is from genome assembly GCA_000404065.3 of Pinus taeda. NCBI lineage: Eukaryota > Viridiplantae > Streptophyta > Pinopsida > Pinales > Pinaceae > Pinus > Pinus taeda. The sequence goes on from APFE031226898.1 coordinate 138,209, forward strand.
TGTTATTTTCATTATTCTTGGCTCCTTCAATTATTAGTAGGGCCTTGCTCCTTATTATAGGTGCCTTAGGCATGCATTCGATTTTGCTTTGAGTGTGTATTAGGCATTCAATTTTGCTTTGACTGTGTATTAGTTTGTCTTTGACGAAAAATTTATGTCGCTTATCCATTGTTTTAACATTAGGAAATTTATTTTTGTTATTTATTATTATTATTTAAATTATTTATTTGTAAGGTGATTTGGTTGAAGGTCTTATTATGGGATTGTTTAGTTAACTTCCATTTTTATTATGTTAGCTAATTTTTCTGTTTTTAGTTGTATTTTCCTTTTTATTTCGTTTTTTTTATCTTTTTCCCTTTTTCTATTATTGTTTTATTTTCATGATTTATATTAATTTTTCTCCTTGTTCCATTATAAGAGCATGACTTAATAATTATATAAAACATATTTAAAAAAATTTAAATTATAAAAAATTAAATATATTATAATAAAAAAACAAAACACATAATATATATTTATAAAAATAAGCACGATATACTAAAGCCGAGATAGTTAATATAAAAAATATTAGTTAATGATATTTCTCAATTTTTGGTGATGACATTTAACAATACAATATTTTATTAGTTGTTTTATTTTTGTGATAAAGTTTTTGTATTTATTATTTTTTAGTTTAATTAAGCTATATTTAAACTAAGCGAGCATGTACTAGCTACTATGTAGCCCTTGTTTTATGTTTGACTTTGATTATTTTATCGATTTTTCCTGGCTCCTTTAATTATTTGTAGGGCATTAGCTCCTTGTTTTATGTTTGGCTTTGAATTTTTAATTCTTTTTTAATCTAATTATTCAACTATATATCGAACCATAACTTATTATTAGATTTTATTTAATATAATTTGTTCTTAATAAGTGATGCTATATATTACTAGCATTTGCACCAGATGTTGCAAAGGAAACGCCGTAAGGCATAAAGTGCAGAAATCCATTATCCATGTAGTGTGTGCATTATTCAACAAGGTGGATCTCTCTAAATTTGTTGCAAACATTTATGTTTTTGCATTGCTAATTTATTAGAATCTACTACTACCTCCTCTTCTTGGAATATTAAATTTCTTATTAAGATCCCTCTGATTATTGGCATCACATTTACGTTTCGTAAGGTTAATTTCAAAAGAAAAGAAACACCTCACTAATAAGACAATGACCAAAATAAAAGTAATGTAACAATCTATATCATTATGTCTATAAATGGATAAGTTGAGAGGTGACATGCATTTTTGACAAACTTAGCCTAACAACTAATAAATAGATATCTATTAAAAACATAAGTATAGAAGTGTCATACAATTCTGCAAACTTCGCAAATTAATTAATAAATCTAAATCCTTATTATGATCCTGCCATCCTTTCATTCATATGTGAACAACATCAATTTAAGCAGTCACAATTAACTCATATATATTAATAACTCTGGTAAAGTGTATATTATTTTGAACAAAGTTGTATAATTAGCATTTTTTACCTAATATTAATTTAATTATTGAATTTTAAAAAATATGAATTAGTTTTTACATTTAAGCAAAAGCATAATTATTATTTTTTATTGTTTAATTTAATTATTCAATTTTGAAAAGTATAAACTAGTTTTCATATTATTGTTCTTTATCGTTAATTTAATATTGAATTTTGAAAAATATAAACTAGTTCTCACATTTGATGATGATGGTGGTTAACGTTCACTAAAAACCACAAAGTAACTACTTTGATTAATTTAAATATAATAAAAAATAATAAAAACATACACCTTTATATTAATAAAAATTACAATTAAAATAACAAAATAATTATATGTTTTTTTTT